>JAQFZG010000794.1:0-26869 GCA_034695465.1 Entomobrya nicoleti | reverse complement strand
AGTTTTTGCTTGGGAAATGCGGGTAGAAAATATCAAATGAAAAAAAATCTAAAAGGAAGGAAGGATTTCACTTTCGTTGTGTTCCGAGGATGTGAACTAAAATTATTTACAGAGGAAAAGGAACATGCCAGGCATTAAAACGCTGTTTCCACTGAGAAATACAGAGGGAATACACTAAAGTGCACCATTTTCCGAGATATGCATACTTTAAAAGTCCATTTTGTCTGAAAATTTATAAGTTGCAAAATCCATGCAAAAAATATTTTCCGTTTGTCTTCATTTAGTATTTGTGCTTAACTGAAACACCCACGCAAAAAAAAACTTTCACAGTTTTTTATAATAATGCATGTTAGATACCAAATATAATGTGTAATGTAAATATATACACTATTTATATTTGGTTAAACTTATGGTTATACTGCGTTTTTATAAATGTGCAAATTAACTCAAACAGACAACCATGTTAAAAAAAACTGTTTTGATAGTTAACTGACACAAGTCTGTAAAAAGTGTCATGGGTTGGATAAATGTCAAATTAGTTTTTATCGATTTTATTTCAATGAGCGACGTCCAAACAAAGCAAAATTGCATTTTATGTTGGTTCAGTTTCTATAGTTTAGTTTAGTAAATCGACTGACGTATATATGCTACAACTTGATATTATTTTGAAGTTTTTATCCAAAAGCTTGAATACAATATTTGAGTTTTGTTTGCATACTTATTTTTGGTAAATGTCACAAATTTCTAGCACAACGTTTTCATTTATCATCTTAGACAACGCTATCCGCATATTTGCTCCCATTAGCTTCCGTATTAAAACAGTAATGTTGGCTGAATGTGTTCTAACCTCGAAACGACACTAGAAACAAACGACAAACGTGAGCAGATATACTCATATCTACGAAATAGGCTCAATGACAATAGGAACTAATCTTTCGCAATATCTTGTGTAGACGTTCGTAATGTGCCTGTTTTTGTATTAATGGCCTATATGTATTCAAGCTACGTGCTGACCGTGTTTCTAATAATTTTCATGACGAGTCTGAGCTTGTGGGTTTCGTGGTTTCTTTTTGCGAGACGAGAAGAGAATAGAATAGACGGGGGTATAGACAAAGAATAATATTCAACGTCGCCCGCATAAATGAAACCTGATCTGAAGTTTTAAGATGAAATGAGGGAAGATGAAAGGGAGTTCTTGAGTTAATGTCTGCGAGTGTCTGTGTCAGACATATGCTGGAAGAGACACTGCGAGAAACAGGATGTGAGAAGGAAAAAACTTTTTCCTTTGAAATAATATAATGACTTGAATAAAATGTAAAAGAAAATGGGAAACAAATAAGTTAAAAGTTTGCCTTTGCAGGATTCTGATCACAATTATTGTAAAAGTTACTAGGGAAAATGTTCAGAGCTGTAGATAAACCAGAAATATAAAACGAGAAACAGAAAAACAATACTGGTTTTGCATATAATACGTTTATGAGTGGGTTTCTAAATTAAACTTATGCCTGTAATTGACATTGATTTTTCTCGATATTTTTGGAACAATCCGAAAAAAAAATGTAACGTGAAATCTTACGTTTTAATTTATCTTCATAAAAATATTGTCAGATTCGAATGAATTTTTAACACCAAATAATTTATTAACGGTTAATATTTAAATATTGAGTAAAAATAATCAATATACGTTTTCGAAACAAATGACACATCTATTCGTGCTAATATGCGGGTCTGTCAAACCGCCAGTCAAGTTTCGTTTCGTAAAATCGACATTTTTTGGTACCGTTTATATTTAAATGACATGCAGACGTCGATGAATAGCAGTTGTGGTTGTGGTGGAAGTAAGGTAAATTTTGACATAAGTACGCATAACCGAAATAGTACAAATTTTAGTGTCTAGGTCTGTTACATTCATTAGCTTATATTTCGTTTTGTTATAACGATCATATTTTTTTTGTAGATGTCAGATTCGTATTATTTAGAAATGGATTTTAGAACTTTCGAATGGTATAACCAACTGACATATAATTAAATATGCTGTCATGTCCAAACTGATTTAAATTCACCTGCCTCAACTTTTATTTCATCTGTCAATATAACCTTGTCCTAATATTTGAATAGACGAATTTAATGTCAAAATCGGACGTTGTTTAATATTTTACTATTTCAAACTCAATACACAATAAAACCACTTCCAATATTACCACTCCCAATGGAATAAACAAATATGACCATATTTTGGAATAAGCCATTTTAGCACTATTCCACGAAAAAACCCAAACCAACCAACCAATATATTTCAATTACTTTATGATCAAAATAACTACTCCACATCCATAAAATATTCATGTAAAGTAAATACACACTTAAATATCTTCCAACTTCTCCATTAAATTACATTTCAAATTGACTTATTGACGTTACGCTATATTGGAGTCGTCATATGAGTTCTATTTCTTTTAAGTATTTAGACTTGAGTTGAGTAGATTTTTTTATCAATCATCTTTATTTTCCTACCTCAAAGTAAATTCCATTAGTATTTCTACTTGTCTGATAAAATATCCTTAAAAGTGTATTGAGTAAAACTAAATTACGTCTTTAGGGTCTAACAAAGTACCTTGTCATATTTTCATGTTTAAATACCACAATATGCTAGGATACAGCACACTGGCTTCTCTAACAACTAGCAAAACACTTATTTTATTCGCTTTACCTAAACTGTTATATGTTTGTCTGTCCATATATTTGACATCAATATCAATAATACAATGTTTGCAATATTTCAAAATAAACTTAAAATTCTACCAAGTTCGAATTTCCATCAAAATGCTAATAATAATCACCTTCAAGTTTCAAAATCGCCATTAAAATTAATTTTTTATTAAATGTACGTCTATTCAAAAACAAACCATTTGTATAAATGCGTACCCTACATAAAAGTAAGCCATCATAAAAACAATCGATAATGACTACAAGAATAACTGAAATTCAACAAGGGTTCTAACCTACACATATGGCTACTTTTTTCTAGAGCGTATTTCTATGATATCCTTTTTATTTTGTTTACCAAAAAAACAGACATGCCAACATGTACATTGTACACACATATGTGTATACCCATTGAATACTTGAGTATGTGTATGTTGCACTGTCACTGTAGTAAAAAAAACTGCAATGCAGTTTCCAAAACTCTCCCTTTCTCTCTCGTTCGTTCTTTTTATTTTTCGACAAAGTAACGAGCTTTTAGAGAGCTTTCCCTTGTTTCGTCCCGTTTTTTATTTAATAATTCAAAAGCCAACAAGGCAGACCGAAAGGACATCGAGGTCAGGAGCTGCCAGATGGTTCCAAGTGCACTGATGTTAAGTGGAAAGTCCGTCCGGTCTCCAAAAACCAAAGGAAAATATTATCGTACAAACTTTCCCCAAAAAGTGAAAGTCTCAAACAACCAGTTTTTTAGTATAACAACAACGTCTTTCAAAAATATATACAAGACCAACTCAACTTGGTCCAATTTCAAATCTTGAGGACTTTCACTTGAAGAAAGTGAGTGAAAGCAGAGGAATGCAATATGTTTTCAAAACAAACAACATTGCAAAATAAAATTTGGTAGTTTCAATGCTTCCACCGCTCTGTATTTAGTGTGGTCCCATTTCTGTAGATAGGCTATTCGAGACTTCGTTCCACAATTTTTTTGCAAAAAAAAAGGTCAGAAATAAAAGGTTGTGGTTTCTATGGCTTTATTTTCATCTGCACAAAAACGATGGTTGGAATGCAAATGTATTCATTTTACTTGTTTTGTCCTCATCGTTTCCACCATAATAACTTAGTCAATTGGGATGGGGAATTGAGTTTGAACGTTTCATTCTCGACTTTATAAAATTTTATGTTTTTTTGCAGAGTTACTTTTTCTTGGATGAGCCAAACATGCCGTTAAGATAACACAAAAGTGTAACGATTAACTAAGAAATAAAGGAAGTAACTTTGAAGTTCTTTTTCTCGAAATTTTTTAAATAGCAAAACGAGAGCTCATTATCATCAAAGGCGTGAAAGAAAAAGAAAGTCATTAACTTCGGGTTTAGCCTAGTCTACATTTTAGACAGAGAAAACTCCGAAGAAAGTTTCCCTTTTCTCTTTTTCACTATGAAATTTTATAGCAGCACAATAAAAAGTTATCCAAGGATTTTTGCATATGAAAACTTTTTAGAAGATTGCTAGCAAAATATATATATTTTTGCAAAGTATGCCAAAATAAAAAAATGTTGCAGTTTTTTCGGTCTTGAAAAAAAACATGCAAAATCAATACAAATACCTATTGTGCTTTTGTGGCTGTACTTTGTAAACAATTTCGCAATTATCTATAATTTTTTTGTCAAGTTTATTATCCATTTAGATTTTTTTGCGTTGTTAACTAGGTTAATAAGTTTTTTATTGTGGTATCTAGAAAAAAAGAGTTATGAAAACAAAATATACTTGTTTGTGTATCAAACTGTCAAATTATAGTATTTTGTATTTTTGTCAGGCCAAAGAAAGTATACAAGACTTGATAAAAAACGATGTATTTTTTTCAGGCTTATTTTTTTACACGTATGTTTTTTCACGTCTTTTTTTCAAGTATATTTTTTGAACGAGAAAGAAAAAGCGAACAATTTCCAACAAATCTTCTTGTTTTCACTTGAAAACCTGGATAAATTGGGGTTTACGTTTCAATCTCTTTCAAAAAAGTAAACAAACGTACATGCATGAGAACAAGTTTTTATCGGTAAGCTTGTTTTACGTAGTTATATACCTGATATGTTTTTTCAAAAAAAAAGATGGAAACGGAAGTTGTGCTTTCACTTTACTTTCACCATCACTCACCCATTCTCTCGCAACTTTTTTTGCGGACAAGCGAAATGTAACTTGAATTCACACAAGTAATGTTTACTTTTTCTCACGAAACAGTTCCCACGCTTGCCGAGAAAAAAAATAAAACATGAGAAAAAAAATATTGGAAGTTTTTTTTTTGTGTTTTCATTGATAGTAATGCTGACATAACATGAGCGTAGTAGTTTGAACTAGAAGTTTAGGGAAAAGAAAATAGAACTGTTTCTGCTCTGCTCTGCTTCTGTTCCCCTGTCAGATGCGCAATTTGGAATGGGTTTGAATGGCAACATGACTGAGTAGGTTGGTTTCGAGGTTTTGTTTTCATTACAAGGCAGCAGAAAAAAACATGTTTAACTTTGGGCGTCCAAACTATCCAACTTTCCCAAAAAAAACTAGCAAATACTCGGCCGAACTACGCATTTTGTAGTATAGCCTTGTGCAAATGTTTGCTCAGTTGGAAATGTTGAAATAAAAGATGACGCTGTAATTACAACTCGTTTATGGTGGTAATGTTACTATTGTATTTACAACTTGTGCTACTATATTTCCAGATAAATGTTTATATATCGCGTGTATATAAGTTTTACAATAATATTATGACAACATTAGTCAATGAATCCTAACTGAGTGAGTGTAATTTGACCTGGTGACATTTCCAAGAAACGTTCTACTTGAAAACTGAAAAGGAGCGTGAGTCAAAAAAAATGGGTTCAACATTTTTTTACGTTTTTTTCGTGCGTTCCACTCATTTTTAATCTAGCATAAAAATAAATAAACAGCTGACAGCATATCAATAATAAGTTTGTTGGATGGAGGGTGAAGGAATCATGTGTTTGCGGCATTGAATACCAACCGCTTTGTTGAAACATGATGTATCGGAATTTTTGGGAAGAAAAATAAGGTAAAAAATAGTGCGGGATTTTAATGTGTTAACTAAGAGCATTGTAAACTTAATAGAAATACTGATACATATACTTAGTATATGGTTACCCTTCATTTATTTCTAAAGTATAACAAAAGGTTATACAGTATCATAATACGAAGGAGAAACACAAGAGTGCAAAAAGGAGAAAGTTGGGGGTACCACCATCATCCCAGCATAAAAAAATGTTACAGGAAAACTGTCTTGCAAAGCTAATGGATCGCATCCAACGCAACACAGTATCAAAAGTTTGTTTGGGGAAGAAAGCATTATTAGGAGAGGAGAACAACACATTTGCTTCGATGTTCCAGCTCAAGAAATATTTACAAAGGGGGAAAACTTGAAAGAAAATACGAACAAAAAAAAGTTATGTACTCAGCTAATGATATGGTCTTGAGGATAATGTTCAACAAAATAAAGTACACTTGGAAAAGAAAAAAAACCGGTTTCAAGACTTGGAAATAATTCGATCGATTTTACGCTTTTCAATGTTTAGTATTTAGACTGTTTGTATTCTAAAATTAGCTTGGAAAATATTTAAGTCTTCCAATTATTTTTTTTGAATAAAGCTGTACAAGGGCAAGTGAAAGTCAATAAACCACAAAACTTAAATAGTTGGTTTGCCCATGAAAACCAAAAATCAATTTCTTAAGCTTTACATCCTCTTAATTACTTTCATTCTTGACTTTACAAGCCGATTAAAAATTTAAACCAAGAAAATTTGAGCACACGCTTACTATAAATAAACCTCTTTGAAGAAACTAGAAAGGAATAAAATTAACTAAAAAAAACTTGGGTTAAAATTCAACTCAACTTCAATGGAATGACGTCATTTGCTTTAAAAAAAACTGCACCAGAGAAAAAAATATATGCTGGTATCAAACTAACTCAATTTTCTATTTTACACTAAATTTATACACACGTTTCCTGTTCTCGTTTTAGAAAATATAATTATTAAAATATTTTCACCGACTTGTTTTCATGTAGTTCATAAAAGATACGAGGTATTGATAACTCGAATGCATTATAAAAAACCTGTTGTTTAATAGGTAGCCTTATAAGTAGCTTAAATATTTAAAAATTTAATATATATTCTACAATAGCTATATATACACATAAAAGTTATTAAAGTTATCCTTTTGCAAATCTCTTAAATTTAAAAACAGCAACAAACAAAAATTAAATTAAGTTAAATAAAAATTGTATTAACTTTGCCCCGAAGAATAAATTTTTTACATTTGGCATATTAACTTTTTTGTTTTTGTTCTTTCAAGAAAAAAAAAGTTTGCATGACGATAACAACAACGATTAGTTTTTTTGCCAAATAAATAAGAACCACAAACTTTTCTTTTTTTCTTCGACTAATGGATAGGTGCACGTTTTAACCCGTTTTTCTTTCCACCACGCAAAAAATAGGCCAAAGGTGAAAAAAGTAATGAAAAAATCACGCGAGATCAACATTTACATTTAAAAACTTTATTCGGTCATACAAACGTATTTGAAAGAGGAAAAAAGGGATAACATATGCAATTATCCGATTGCAGATTATGACATGGCATGCCATTAGTGACCAACCAACTCAATTTTTTTTTGCACAATCTTTTTATGACACATATATAAAACATATAGTGTAAAAAGTACCAAGATATTTTTTCGGGTACATTTGAATCAGGTGTATATTGCATGGATATATTTGTATATGTACCCAAAGGAAAAAAAATGGTGATTGCAGTTCTACAAACTACTCTGACGAATCCAAGGGAACTTTTCTGGGAATAGACCTTCAATCGATTTGCAGGTACAGTCATGATTCAAATTATAGTAGGGAATTTACATGTTAACGTAAACTGTGTAAGAGTACCTTGTTTTAAGCTGTTTTTCTTATTAATCCCGCAAAAATTGGTTTCCCGGAGAACTATATCGATTTTTATCAAACTAGTTATATCAAACGAATTTTGGTTCTTTGCTGGTTTTCCTTTTATTTGTTTACTTTGGATAGGTACTAAAAAGTGTACAGGGTATGCATGAATATTTAAATTGAGTACGAATGAAAATCGATAACATTTGATTGGTTGAAGCTTGTTTGCTCATCTGCGTGTGTATTTACAAGGCTTACTTTGTACATTTAGTTTAGTAAATAGCTTAAACGAACTTGCAAAATATTTAAGGGATACGATATATATATCTTAGATACGGGTAAAACTTTCTCTGAAAATACGATACGATTCAATGAGTCGCGATGACATTTCAAATATTCTTTATAAAAAAGAACGTGTAGAATGCCGTTAGGGTTCAACATTCAAGTATGAACGATCTTTCAATATACCTACATTCATAGCAACTCTATTGGGCTTAAAAATAAATGTACTGAAACGCCAACTATTATTCCGAAACTTTCACTTTGAAACATTCCGATACGGATTTTCAAAGAAACTTCACCTTTTTTGCACTGTCATCCCACCAAACACCAAACTGCGCATTAAATAAAACCGATTCTGTAGTCCAATGCATTATTGCCACGAATCTAACACGTTTGTTTATTTACAATGCGACCACCCACGCAAATCTAATAAAAACACATTCATACTTTATAATTGTGTTGTATAATTCACAAAATAAAACTAATATATTCAAGAGAGTGTTTGTTTGTATGCGTCAATCAATTATATTCAGACAAAACAAATGAATGGAAACTTTGCGTGTGGTCATTTCGGTACTTTTTTGGGTGATTTACATAAGCTTAATTATATTTTCAAGAATGCTTCCTTGTTTTCTTCAACCCACGCATTTTTGTTCAACTACAATTTTATGACTTGTTTGCCACGTGTCATTTTTTCCCATTGTTATTAGCATAATTATAAGTGCAACACCACCTTAAAATGACATGACGAAAAGTAGCAATACAGCTCGGTTTTTCTCAATTTTTAGCAGCCTACTCAAGTTTAATTATACACAGGTATAAAAATAAGTATTTTTCCTAAAACACTGTGACGTGCAACAGTCTAGTTGAAAAATAAGTCTACCTACTTCTCTACTTTAGTCAAGTTGTTATGTAAACAGAAAATTTAGCGCAGACTCAACGCCAATACCAAACTTATGAAATGTTAAAGATGTCAATTATTGAATACCAGGTAAACAAATTATAAAAACGAGTATGCTTGAAAACCTTATTTGGGTAATAATCGACGTCGAACACAGGTCAATGCTCTAAAATACACCCAAAACGTACCCAAGATTTTTCCGAAATGATAATCGCATTGTTTTAAGCATGGTGTATTATATTAAGTTATTATATTGCCGTTTTTTGCAAACTGTTACCACGATGAAATGTGTTACACGAGTATTTCAACAGTTTTATTTTCTTGGGATAACTTTCTAAAAAAGAAATTGTGTAGCAGATGTACAATTGTGTTCGTAGTGGAAACAGATGAACGTTTTGAATATATATTTTGGTAGACTTTTTCCAATACGTGTTCTATTAAAAACGATAAAGATACTTTTACCCGATTTAAGTGAACAATAACAAGTTTATTGCTTTTGTAACATTTTTTTCTCTTTCCGTTGAATGATTTTTAAAAACTTTTTATCCTTTAGTCTACTTGTTACGCAAACATTTTCCAGAGAGGGAAAAATGTGTAAAGCAGCAGACGAAATGAAAATATGTTATAATAATATTTTTACAGATGGATAGGTTTTTAAGGTCCGTAATGCTTTTTTAAGGAATGGGAATAAAAATTGGAACAATAAATGGAAAAAATACCAAGGGAGAAAATAAAGTTATCAAGAAGAAAAAACTTACTGTGTGTTTTCTACACTTTTTAAAGAGAGTCTCAAGAGAACCCATTAGTAAATGAAAGAAGTAAAATAGTGGAGTGAAAAATTTACACTGAAAACATCACAAAATATGTGTTCTGTTTTGGATTTAGAGGTAGCGAAAAATTTGACGTGACCAGAATAAAAAAAATGTTGGTCTTATTACTTTAGTGTGATGGAAGTAAAATATCGACATGTATGATTGTTTATGTGTATCTTTAACTGGACGTTGATAAATCCTAACTTATAACATACTTTGTAAAATGAACATGAAGAAAAGCTTAATTTTTTAGACTGGAAGCCTTCAATTTCATTTCAAATTCTACTTTATTATGCAATTTTCTAAAGACATTATTTTTATAATAAATATTTATTCCCAAAGAAACGTAAAATAAATTAGAAAAATAGTGGTTCGTATAACATTATATTAGACTTAACCGTAGAATTAGTACAAGGAACCAATGTTAATATCAGAACATATGCCAAAAAATATCAATAAGTTTTATGCCAAGTTTTACACTAAACAATTGTACAAACTTTACCAGAAATATAATATATCAATAGTATTAATCCATGACGAGAAAATTAAGTCGGATTTATTTATGACACCATTTCCCATTGTTTCCTTTGGGACAACATTATTCCAGCTCAGTAATTTCCCTTAAAAATGCTCTCATTATCCTACAAAATACCATCCCAAAAGGAAATCCACAAAAAACTCAAAATTTCCTCTTAAAATATAGCGTTTAAATTCTAAAACAAAAGAAACTACAGTCTCCCAACCCATACAAGAAAGGACACAAAAACGAGCGAAATCCTAACACGGAGAATTACACCATATAAGCCTTAATGAGAACTCTTCCAACTTCCCAAAAACCCCGTCAGCTTTCATCTCTGCTACTGTTCAATCAAGCAAGCCAACAAAATGACTCTCAAGCAAAAAAAATTGTTTTGGAGAAAGAGACAAAAGCATTGTAGCGGAATATCATGATGCAGTTATCAAACTGATGACGTGGATTTTGGCACAAGAAACACTTTTGTTTTTTTTCTATTCTACCAAAATGCATTTTTGTCTAGTATCCAAAAAAAATTCTCTAGAGACCAAAATAATATCCGGCTAAAATAAGTTTTTTTCGCTGCTAAAATAATAATCATAACTTTTTCTCCTAAAAAATTCTAAAATGCATCTATACACTTATGTATATAACCATGTTTATACTTACCACTGTCTGTAAGCAAAAGCAAAAGAAGTATCCTTGCCAGAAACTCAATCACTTTGAGAACAGCGCTTGACTTAACAAACCTTCTTGACGTTGTTGACGAATCCATTGTTTCTATTTGCTAAAGCCTGCTGCTGTACTACTGCAGCACTTTTTCTTTTCTTGAAAGGGTTTCACATTCATTCACATAAAAAATATAACTTGAGCTTAAAGCTAAGAAACATAAAATATGTATTTTAGTACTTTTTCTCAACACTATTCAACATTCTTGTTGAAAAATTCCTACATTTTTATCAAACACGTTTGGAACACGACACCAACAAAAAACAAACAAGTCACTTGACACACCAAAAAAAATACTTGAGCATAAAAATTTTATTCACATTTTATGCACAAACAAATTCGAGATGATGAAAATACTCTATCGAGTTGACTAGAAAACAAACAAGGTTTGTTTACACAAAGTAGTAGTATTGTTTGTGCGAAAGGGTGGAATGGGTGAATGAAAGATTGTTTACGGAGCTAAAATTCACCAAAAATTGAAGTGTTTTGAAAACAAGTTCGTACTCAGTAATTTAAATAAAAAATGTGCATAGGAATGTGTCGATTTAAACAAACAATCCACTTACTCTTAAACTCACTAGTTTTTTGCAACAATTTTACTTAAATACCGGCATATTTTATGAATATTCATTAAACTGCGTTTAAATTAAGGTGTTTATTCGAATCTAAATATTTGTTAATTCATTTTTTGCATTTTTCTTTAAAATTCTAAAAGCACTGCACTTTTAACACGTCCACAAACCCTATTTTTCTTATAAACTATTTATTTAGCTAGTTTTACATTTAAAAATTCAACGGTGAAAAGATCAAAAACCAAACGAAATTCCAAAATATGTTTTATATTTAGCCTAAGTATCATTTAAGAGCATTTAAACTCAAAGAACTTCTTTTTTTACACAAGAACTCATAACGTTTTCACTGTTTCAGCTATTTTCACTGCTGCACTGCATGGGAAGTAATTTTTTAGGAGAACGTTTCACTGCGAGATCCCAAAGAAGACTGAACACTTTTCCTACTTTCCCTTCCTTCACTCAGCTAGTCGAGTTTACAAAAAGAGAAAATACAGACGATCGATACAATACTCTCCGGACTGACGCACTGAAAATGGCAATGGGAAAACGGGCTTGCTTTTCTCTATTTTCCCATTCAACAGTACACAAAATAGGAAAACGAGAAAAAAAGAGGGGAACAGAATTAAGCCATGCCAGAGCAGGCTAGAAGCCAGAATCAATACAGCTTTAACTGCAGTAGCTTAACTTGCTTACTTGTGTATGTATATTTTGTTGAATGTATTTTTTTAGTTTTAAAAATGTGTTTGCCAAGTTTGGTTGAAAAGATGTAGAATTACAAACAAGTATACAAATAACATTGCCTTTGTATTTTATAATTAATTCAAAAAAAAATTAGTTAATTAAGAGAAAATAAATTTTTCTAGAAATTTTAAAAATCTTTGTCAGAATTTCAAGCCATTTAAAATAATATTTGATTTATATAACCTATCTAAAAGGCGGTTAGAACAACTTTATATTTTAAGAATAATAAATATATTTAGTTGTCCGTAATTATGATAGGTTAGCTCGTATCTCAATCAAAAACAGGTTGTGGGAAAACCGATTTGTGTTGTCGGGGTGCAGCTGGCAGGTTATCTTAAATTACTTAAGTTACCAAAAGACATGCCAGAGTTCCCAGTTGACTATTTTTGCTCGTAGAGAGAAAAACAAACATGTCAAAAGCGAAAAAAAAAAACAGTTTTCAAATTTTTAATGGAATTTTTTGTAAAGTTACGTAGTGCTTTTCCACTTAATCTCAAGGTTGATACGCTCAAGCGTGGAAATTAAAATAATTCAAAACTCATTACAGTTTACACTCTCTCTTTGATGAGTTTGTAAATGTTTTTTTTCTGACAAGAGTAAATTGACAAAGTGCGTCGTAGTTTTCCTACATTTAGCGCACACATTAATTATTGCATTTTATTATTTGAAATAACTCCAGTAGCACTTTTTTATGAAATCTGTAACACATTCCTGTCAACAAAGTGTATTCGTTACACAAAAAATGTTTATTTAGCTTCGTTTTCAATTATTTCTTCAAAATCTCCTTTTTCAGTTTGTCAATTTGTTTTGTTATCGAAGTACATATGCGTTGCTTGTTTTGTATGATTTCACATGAAATAAAATTTGTTTAGGAGCTTCCTAAAACTCAAAAAAGTGTTTGATGTAACTTACAATGCGAAATATATACATATTAAACTGGTTCAAAAACCTATTCAAGTATTCTTTTGTAATCCTACACAGTTCCATAGATGGTCCATATGGAACCAATCTTCCAAACAAATTTTCGTTACAAACCAGCTATGTTTTTTTTTGCTAGAATTTTACATTGATTCGTTCTGGGAAATTTACTCTCGAAATTTGACATGCTGATTTTAATGTGATTACGTACGTCAAACTGCGTTATATAAAGCAGACCATTACAATTTTTTTGGTATTTTGAACTTTCGACGTAGTTTGCAAAATTTGGTAGATATGTTGATATTTTACATGTCAATAAACAGTCGTGTTACGATCTCACTTTAATTTTACATAATAATGACATATCTATAATATATGTCAAACATCATTAATTTTTTGACACGAAACTTTTAAATATAGACGTCGAACATTTTAATCAGCATTAAAATATAGCCGTATTCAAAATACATCTATTTATAGTCACTTTATATTTAGTAAAGTTACTCACGTTAGTAAAGTCTGTTTCTCTAAGTTCTCATACATAATTCATATCGCTCACTGATTTTAACGAATCCGCGAATATAAACTAAAACACACTCTGTATTTTGCAAAAATATTTCACGCAACACATACACATCCTACAAGTCAGTTCATTTTCCCAAATAAAAAATTCTTTCTACTGCTTTTGTCACAGTATAAAATTTAGGTTGAATCTTAAGTTGAATGCACACAGCATTTGGTATGTAAGTAAAACGCAGTGTTTTTTTAATTTCTAGTGTGACTTTTTCCCCATGAGTTAGATTTCAAGCGGAAGAATTATTCAGCAAGAAGGATGAACCGGCGGCCATGCACGACTGGATAAAATATTACTCTGTTGTATTTTCTGGTATATATGAATAGAGGATGATGATACCATGTTGCGTTCGTAATGAAATGAAAAAGGCGGGTCGGCGTTATGTAAAAGCGAGGAGACTAGAACACGCTGGAGAAAAACTCGCTGGAATTAATTATCAGCTACACAGTTTTTAGCAACATAGCACAATGTCTTGTGTGTCAGAACATTATCATCCTAACAGACAAGTGTATATTCTAAAAAGGGTATATAAATGTGGTGGCTTTTTAGAGGAACTTCAGCAAAAGAGAGAAAGTAGGCTGGGTAGAAACATTACCTTAATTTTTCGTTCGTACTGAAACGTCTGGTCTGACATCCCATATACACGTCTGTTTTAATATAAAGTTTTATATTCGCTATCTATTTTGTTAGGAACGGAGAACGCAGCACGTTCAAATTTTACCCCGTCACGAAATTAGGACACATTAAAATTAAAAAGTGACTCGTTGAAAAAAATCTATTCACGCGTTTTCACCAAATATTTATAACCCATTTTGATTTTTAGTGCGTGTTCAAAACTGGGTATTTGATAATGTTAAAATATACGTGTAATATTTTCAAGCTGTTTAGCATTTTTTCCTAAAAAAATCTCTAAATATTCTAAACTCTACTTTATGTATATTTTAATATGAAGAAATTTTAAGTCCTCACACGTGTGTGTTTACTTTACTCGAAAAAAACTTTTAATCTTTTCCAAAGGTTCTAGACTTTAAACTCTCTCTTTATTTACATAAGTCAAGTTGTCTGTTTCATTTTTAAAAAAATGTTGCAGTCAAGTCAAGTCTTTATACCTAAAACGTTATCTCTAGGGATGAACTTTATTTTAGCACGTTCCATTTTCGCTTATGATATATAACCAACACAACAAAAAACTTTTCGCCGTTTGTCTGTCTTCTCAAAAAATAAAGTTACGAGTTATGTAACACAAGCTTACATAAAGTATTCATTTGGGTGAGGTGAGGTAGTTAGTGATATTCAGTAGTTTTCTAATTGACTAAACCTTTAGAAAAAACGTGATTTGAAACTTTAACATATTCGTAACAAGAGAATACGTAAATATGTATACTTGTCTTATTAATATTTCAATAATAGCAAAGTATATAGTAAACACAGCCATAAAAACAAGACGCCTTTACTTTCACTCAAAATTTTATTCACAGTACAACTATTCAGTGCACACCATACCAACCATACAAAAACTAAATAAATAAAATAGGGAAATAGCTTTGTACTCATTAAACCTTTCCACATAATTTGGGAAGGAAAGAAAACTTTTAGACAGATGGATAGAAAAACCTCCCTCCACCTACGACATTTCTCATGGGACGAATAAGGATGTAATTATAGCAGCTTGCTTGGGTATTCATAGTTTTAAACTTTAGCTAACCAACCAAAATAGTTTCCCACCAAATTTCCACTGTATAAAGTATAATCTTCCTGGAATGTGAATGAAATCAAACAAAAAAAGGAGATTCAAGGAAGTTTGCCTGATACACTAACAATTTTGAATAGAATCGTAATTACTTTGTCATGAATGTATAATGCCAAAACAATCCATCCATTTGAAAGAATTCAACAAAAGTTTTTTTTTTGGATTGGATGATAATTAAGCGGTAAATAATATCATTGTAATGAGTAGTGGAAAACAGAGAAGTTTTTTCCTGGAAAAGCTAATGCTTGAATTATTCTAGTAAAAAAATGTATTGTCAGCACAGAGACAAAAAAGGGATGGTGATGATGAGCGCGTGGCAGAAGAGGATGAAGGAGATTTCCTGGAATATCGTTTTGGCTTCGTTTTATTAACTTGGCAGCTGAATGGAACTTGTTTTGAGCTTGTGGTGTAAATAAATCTCTTTTTCAGTTTTTGTGGTGAATGCTATCTTTTATCTCAATTATATAATGTATAACAATTGTGTAATGTGTATTGTTTTGAATAGCAATGTGCTAAAAATGATGTTATAAAAAGTGCATAACCAGTCGTTGATAATTCGATGAAAGTTTTTCTGTGTAAAATATTCAAGTCGAACATTATATTTAAATGGTTATTCGGTACATCAAAATGCTTTTAGGTGTCCTTGAAATGTAACTATATTTCGTTAAGTTTAAAGACTAAAAATATGTACGTTAACTAGCATTTTTTAGACGATTCTTTAGTTTATTATAAATTTAGATAGTCACAACTTTATAATATTACACAGTTTTAATCCTGAAACGGTACTAAATTAAATGTGTTCAATCAAAAGTTCAATAATAGCAAAGTATATTGGAAAACTGCAGCTCTATAACAAGTGGTTTGTTCATGGCACGTATTTTTTCTTTACTCACACATTCTCTTAACCACCAACTCACCAACCATGATAGTAAATGTAGCGCTGTACCCTTTAGCATTAAAATGTACCGTTCTTTCAGCTATCCTGTATACAAAACAGAATTGTTTATAAAAGAGTATTGGGTCTATTTGGTGTAAAAAGGACAACCGTCGAAAATGAAGTTGAAAGAAAGTGGAGCAATTGATGAGTCAAGTGCTTTCACTTCAGATCAAAATAAAATGCCCACTCGAAATATAAGCTTAACATCTTATTTTGTGGCTATGGCAGCCTCTAGAGAGAAACGAGAACATTAAATGCATTCAAAGGGTCGTTGATATATATCCATCTTACCACTAACACAAAGCAGTTACTTTTGAACATATTAATTAACGGTTGCTTTGTTGACGCAAGTTTGAAGGAACTCTCTTTCTCGGCGTTTTATAAATTTTTACTGTTTTTTCTCAATCAATTTTGTTTATTTACCAATTTATGCTTTAAAATAAATAACAGTTATGATTATATATACAAAATATTTGTGCCAGAAGGAGCTATAGATCATACACTGTATTATAATCAACGTATTTTTTATATTTTGACCAAATAAGCGAGCAATTTTATATTTCGATACTATTATTTATTATTTAATAGCGTACAACTTTCAAATTGTTTTAATTGATGGTTAGTAAATTTTTTAACAAATATATTGATGTTTATATTTCCTACTTTTATCCTTTCAAGTTTAATAATCTGGTCACGTGCTCTCTAGGTTTTTACTCAAGTAGGATGATGATGACGATGGCAACCTTTTTTGGCTCTATGTTTTCCCCGTTAAGATAAGTTAGATCTCTTGAGACCTTCCTCCTGAAAATCAGGTGAAGTAGAGAGTATGTTAGCTTTTTTTGCAAAGTTTATTCTCCATCGGCTTTATATATTTTTTTTCTGGGTCGCCCTTTTTTATACATGTTTGAAATCCCTTGCCATCTGGCCCCACAAAATGTAGAACTTTTAAGAAGAAGAAAAAAATCACGAAATCATTATTATTCTCTCTTCTTCTTCTTTTCCTAGTTTAATATCATAATAGCTTGCGTAACAACCCAAGCATCAAAAAAATATGGTGAAAATAAAAAGTATACTGTAACATAATAAACTTTTTATTGTTCACCTTGTTACTACTTTTTTTCTTGCAGAAAAAAAAGCTTAAAAACTTTCGTCCTTAAAAACCAGACATCTTGTTTTTTTTAACATAGCTTAAATCCAAAAACGAACCATAGCTCTCACTTATATTTTTAGAATACATATCGAATAGTTCCTATAAAACATTTATATAGGATATTGTACTTAAGAGGCACGTGTAAGCTCCAATAACTCCCATAATCTGATATGATTTTCAGACAAAACACTACAAAATTTTACGAACAGCTTGAGAAAATGTGTCCGGGAAATTATTGTAACGTGGCTTGTTTTGTCTGGGTTTTTAGGAGCACTGACCTCTACGACTGGTTCCCTATTTTCTTTCGATTTCTGACCAGATGATAATTATCATCATTTTCAATATATATTTTCTGAGCAAGTGAACTTCTACTTTACATACAATTTTGCTATTGACCACACCGACAAAGCTATTAACCAACAAGTGTCAGAAGTAGTATATTTATTGTTCTAAATTAGAATACAAAACGTATTAAGCATTTTATTTACTTCAAAACATCGTCTAGACTTGTCATTTTGTTTTTTGCATAATAAATGCAAAACATATTTATTATTTTGTAATAATATTGTAGTTCGCGAATAAGCGAACAAAATATTTTGATACTGTCAAACATGCGAATTTCTTTTAATTTATTATTTTATACGGTGTACAAGATTTTTTAATGAATTCCTTCCTGTTTTTTCTAACTTTCGTGTTTAAGCTGACCTACAAAATATTCTTTCGTTGGACTAAGTGCTACTTTTTTGTATTCATGGTGTGGTGGTTGATTCGAATGGGTTGATAAAAAAGGCGTAAGCTACTAAATTACCTAGACTGTTCTATAAATAGCTTGTTTAGGTCATGAAATAAAGAAGTTCTAATAATTTAAGCATAAATCAATAGCAAGTCTGCGACATGTCGCAGATTCTAAAATAGATGTGCGGAATTCCATTTGTATGTGCAGCTTGTAATGTAAACTGGAGAAAAACTTGAATTTGAACTACAATTTGAAACACTTATTTCAAGTCTCCAAAGTCAGAAAGAATGCTATTTCCATTTCCATGCTACTCTGAGTTTTCACAATGTCAATAGTGAAAGCGTTAAGGTGAATAACCCTTAGAAAGCTTTAAGAACAATAACATTTGTTTTTTTTCTGGACCTTAGGCAACCAAGAAAATAGTGTGCTGTAATACCAAAAAACGACAAAATTTACGGTTATGATCATATGCCTTAAAGGGAGTTTGCGTAGGTGGAAAATAATTATCTTTTAAGCTCTTTTGTTATCTTTTACAACGGTAAGGGTGATGGTGCTCAAACTGAATGAACGAAGGTTTTAGAAAATGGATATTTTAAGAGAGTGTGTGTGTGTGGCAAAGAAGCAATGACATTTTCTTAAGACATTTTACTTTTCTTTACTTTAGCCAGAAGGCTTGTTTATGTTGTCGTTGAAAATGGGAAAAGACAGAATGGAATGGGAGTACCCGAGGTAGCTATCATTGTAAATGTCAGTCTGCGTCTGCTAGTCTCTCGCTCTACCAAAAAATATTGCAGTTAAACAATGTTTAGCAAAGTATGGCGTTATATTTGGGTATTATACAGTTCGTATAAGTATAGCAGCGCTGAAAGGGTACAACCAAAAACGCTCGTAATAATTACGATGAAAACTACAACCACTCTGTTTAATTTGACTAAAGCTTAGGATAAGGTATTAAAGTAAAAAAAGTATTTTAAGTAATTAGTTGAGAGGTTACCAAAAATAAAATTCGAAAGTAGCTTATGCCACCTGTGCAATATATACTTATCTCGTCTCGTCTATTTTGTGAGAGAAAAAACGGGTTGCGTAACTTTACCAAATATATAATATGCTCACTGCTTTTTTTTGCTATACGGTATAATGCTTTATACCAAACATACATAATAAATACATTTAATTTGAAAATAATTTTTATTCATATTTCGGTCCCAATATTTAATTAATTTTACAAAATGCAAACATTTATTATTTAGCATTTAGTTTTAATGTATGTCGCTGGCACAAATAGCTTTATATACAAATATTTCCATGGTAGAAAATGCAACTAAGAAAATTCTAGAAAATAGTTATCAAAAATAGTAATATCATTTTGATCCATCTCTCAAAATCACTGACATCCTTTCAACTCCTTTCGAGTCCCTAGTGCATAATATTCCAAGTCAAACCAGTGAAATCCCATTTTTTTGACTTCCCATTGCTGTATCTCCATGCAACCAAGTAAATCGACTCAGCACTTTAAAAATATACAGCAAAACGACATTTGCCAATCAAAAATTAATTAAGTGACACACTCTTCCTATTCCTGCCTGTTTCAACATTTGCTATACATGTATTTTGGGTATGAACGCAATAAAGAAAGTTGTGCCTCTGCAAATTCAAAAATTCAAGTGCATTTCAACACTCAACAAGACAGCACTAAAGCACAGAAACCGATATGCCATGCTAACAATCTACAAAAGTAAAGATTTGCACGATTATCCAAAGCATCATGCATGGATGCATGTCTGTCCACTTCTTCACCCACTTGGGATCTCTAGCTCTAGTGTGAAAATTGGATAAATATGGTACCCCACGGCCTAATATATTTTTTCAAGTGTCTTCCCCGTTTCTCTTCAACCTCAAGTGGATGAGTGAGTCCGTCTAGAAAATGCGTTTAAGGAACAACAGCCTTCCTTACTGCAAAACTTGTAAACTTGTAGAGGTATTGTCTCCAGAAAAAAAAACAATAAATTTATTGCGAACTTGTTCGCCAGTTCATATAGCAAAGGACAACGTCGTTCACTCATGCATATTTTATCAACTATGTTGATGATTTACAACAACCACCACCATCACCGTGTTCCCTGCACTCCACTTTTACATTTTGTATGCATAAATAAATAATAAATTTTTCACGTTTCAGTCACTCAACTCAGGCTAGTGCTCTTAAGAAAATGCAAATTTTGAAGAAAGTACACTTGTACTTGAGAGAGTACCTCGAAACTAGACCAAAAATGAGTATTTTTTCGTAAAAATGCAAATCGATTTTAATTCGTTTACACTGACATTGAATACCTTCATATCGAATTTGAAGTAGATGGCTGTATATTATATTGTGTGATATATATCGTAATTCTGCAAAAATTCTCAAAGAATTTTTTTTTAAATATTCTACCGCAAGATTTTGAGTTAAATTTCATTTTTTTTAGAAAGAGATGCTTTTAACTATCCTACATACTTATTTAATTCAAGTAGATTTTCAAGCACTTTCACTTAAGTCGCTCATCTGCACCAAATTTCTTTTTATGTGTATTACGTCGTAAGGGTGAATGTAACTGCTTGAATAACACGTTCGGAGAAACCTGCTGTTGTGGAAATAATCATGTGTATCTACATACTAAACGAAGAAGTGTGTTCAAGAAAGAGCAAAACTACATTACAGTATAACAAGAGATTGTGATGAAGTTGAAAAAAAGAAATGTAAAATGAGAAACAAGTTGTAATAACCAAAAGCTACCATAATGCTATATGCAACTACGCATTACTATAATTTATAAGTCTATTAATGTTTAAGTATGCGTTGCTTAGAAAAAGAAAGTGTAGGAAACGAATGAAGATAAATTTAAAAGTAAGCGTGCTGCAGTACATATAAATTAGAAGTTTGTTCCTCCGTTAGAAAATGTTAAAGGAAAAGAAAAATTGCGTACCATGAAGTTGTAATGCGTAGAGCTTACATACCAGAAGTTATATTTATTACGCAATCATTTTAAGCTTATTTAAGAAATATATGGAGCCATACGCGTGAATATACGACGCACTTTTTGGCCTTAAAATTTTTCAGGAACTTCTGAAGTCTACTTAAACCTTTTAATATATTTTAATACGTCCTCTATATAAGCCCTCTGGTCAATGCGTAGAATTAACTGGCCTTAAGAGCCTTTGAAAATTTCTGACTTCTAAGTTCAATTTTTTTTGAACAAGTTTATTAAGACAAAATATACACAATTTAGAATTTTTTATGAACCAAAATTACAAAAATACGAAGACAAATAGCTAAAATAAGTAATATAGTTCTTAGCAGTCTAGACAATAACTAATTAGAATGAGAATCCAAGATAGTGTCAAATTTCTTGTATTGCATAAACAAAAGTGATACTGGGAAAACGTTTTCAGGGAATCTACGATTCCTTTGTTGTTATTGGAATGTTCTCCATAGACCTATTCATCTTTTTTTTACTATGTGACGGCTAGGAAGATTTAGTGCCAATGATAAAGTGCGAGTTTGAAAGTGCACGTGGGTTCAATTTCCACAGTAAGTCGTGACTGTCTTGCATTTTTTATGTCGAAAAAGTTCGAAGAGTTGTAAATATTTAGATTTTGTTTGCTTATTTACAATTATGCCTTTTCTTGCCATTAAAAAAGTTTTTACACAAAATTTGTAATTTCTGAATAGAGACATACATGTCTTGTGTATTGCAGCGAACACAAGGTACGAGGAACAGAGAAAATTAAAATTGTAAAAATTGGTGTATAGTAGCTTAGTATAATTGTAATATTTGATAAGTGCATCGCTAAAACAAAGAGGCATCCAGAAACCAACTTGTGTTCGATAACACTGTATAATATTCGGGACACTTGCTGCTACGTAAAACTATGATAACTGCAAACGGTCACGCAAGCAAAGTTGGTAAAATCATGTGAATAATTACTCATTACACTCTAAATTATTACTGAAAGTGTACTTCGAAGTATTGCTTTAGCACCTTGTTGGCAAATTTGCCAAATTAGCAATACTTCTTCGTAGTAGGCGCAAAAAAGTTGTCTGGGATAATGTTATTTTTGGAAGAACAGTGAATTTTCTAAATTATTTGTAACACTCTGTGCTAATCACTGTAGTCACGAACAACACCACTATCATCATCATAAGTGCCGATGATCATGCAATACTAGCTGCTGTGACAGTATTTGTTCCAAAGTTTATTTTATTCACAGACAAAAAATAAACGTTTCCTGGTTTCAGTGCAATTCGTTTAGTTTTAATGAAACATCCCACCGAAATAAAATCGGTCAGAAATCATAAAGTATGCGGTTTTCTAGCTAAAATGAAAAATCGGTATTTTAACTTGAAAAAATTACACGGTAAAAAATAAGCAAGTTTATAGGTATCCTATTAAAATAAGGGAATAAAAAGACGAATGAATATAACGTTATTTTAATTTTTGTGAACTTTAAAATTTAGACAAAATTTATAACATTAACGTTATTTCACATTCTTTCATTTGAAGTGTTCCGTGAATAATAGGGAAGGTTAAAGAGAAATGGGAACAAACACGTTTTGGAGAACGAGAGTAAATAATGTTCATTTTGAGAACGTCTTAAAGATTAGAGCATGCATAAATTTGATACGTAGTACCCATTTAGCTCCTTACCTGCCGCTACCCCGATAGAGCACGATAATATAAAACGAAGTACATGGTTGTGTAATTAAGCTTGTACCTTATTCCAACGCATTCATTACGCTGTCTCGTTTTCCTTTGCATTCATTAACACAGGTAGTTGGAATGAAAGAGCACTAACATTATTTTAGGTAAATAGTGAAATTTATATGAGAACAGGATGCTTCTCTCCTTTTCACTTGTTTTTAAATAAACCACAGCCTAAGTTGCATGTATATAAGTTGATATAGAAACGTGTTTTAAAGCTATAGAAACAAACAGACTGACAATAACACAGACAGCTACTTTGGGTACTTTCTGTCTGTCTCTTTCCAACGACAACTTGAACAATAACCCTGCAGGCTCGATTAACGAGTGTCCAAATGTTGAATGTAGGCTTGTCTAAAACATGCCATTTCTTCAGGCAAAATAACAACAGAGCCCAATAGAAAATTGTATTTCATCTGCGCAAATTCGTATCACGTATCAACGCAACCATGAAGATTGTTTTAAACCTGTTGTTTTAAAGATACAATTTTTTCGTCGCCTTAAGGACCAGAAAAACAAAAGGCATTCTGCTTTCTTTAAAATTAAAGGCTATTCACCTTAACAATTTCACTGCTTTCACTTCTGGCTCACATAATGCAAACGTACAAAGAACGCAGTTTTGGCTTAACAGATTTAAATTTTACATTGTTTTAAAATTCGAATATAAATAATAAATTCTATATTTAAAGTGGTAGCTTTTAAAATTCGGATGATTTTAAAGAAAGCAACTATTTGAACGTTCTTTTTTTGTATGTGCATTGATATGAATGTCTTTAAAGCCAAAATGTTAAATATTCCAGTTCCAGAAATAAATACTCCTATTCAACCGGGTTTTCTAAGATTTGCTCTAAATTCAAAGCTCAATGGTTCCAAAAATACATTTTGTAACGTATCATCTTTTCAAGAGTGAAACGAACTTTGATATTTCAAAGGAAACCTTTAATAGTGTGTTTTTCATCATGTGCTTCAATTTATGAAGATAATATTCTGCATAAAAGAAACCAAAGTAATCAATTCAAATTTTCTGGTAGTATCAAGTAAAGCAAAAGCCATTCATGTCACAGATTAGTGAAAACAGGTAAACTGAACACAACCATGGCTTTTCCCAATGTTTATAGAAATATAAAGTATATTAACGTATTTATTATAACGTTACTAAAAGGCTTCGCTTTGCAGTATCGAATTCACTGTATTCTCTTTTAAGTGTGGTGTCAGTGTATAAGATCATTTTTAACTTCGAAGTTCAACATCTAATCTACTATGTAGCTTACACTCTATCCCAGTTTTTTCGGGCTTTGGATTATTGGCCTCGAAAATGTTTTTTATGCGACGTCCCACTGAAACGGTACCATCATCACCCATGCTTCTTGAGATATAGTGAATAGACTACTCTCTTTTAGGCTTTTCCAAACAGCATCCAGCTAAAATCACTTATTTTCAGGTAGACACTTGATAACGGAAAATATACGAAACTGAGTTAATTCATTCTTGTCAGGTTTTCCAATTTTGTATTTTTGAAATGAAAGAGAAACATGAGAAATCCATCTAGTAAAAACTAGTTATCCTTCCTGCAAAAAGACTACATATCATTTCGATTAAGATAACAAGCATAAAAAATAAATGACGTTCGATAGTCTTCAAATTTACTCATGTGGGCTTAATTTTAAGCTATATTTTATGAAACGTAGAAGTACAAAACATTATTTGTTTACATGCACTTTCTCCCAGCAAACTTATACCAATGAATGTATTTTAAAATAGAAGTAATTAGTAAGACGAATTGAGCAGATTTCTGTTTTGATGTAACGTTTCCAGCTTCCCACCCATTTTAGCAAACATAACAAAACCGTAACCTTTTGTATTTCCATGAATCATTCATATGCAACGATGTAACTAGCTATGTTTTGTAATTCTGTACAGCCAACATTTTGTACTTTTACTAAACTGTTTATTTTCTCTTGTATTTTTGGGAGCGTGGGAGAAAATCATTTACAACGCTCACATAGAAACTTCATTAAACTTGTCTAGTGTACGAATTCAGAACGAAGGGAACTGCGACCATTTACAGAAAAAATAAAAGTCTGTTAACACAATAATAATTGATGTTACTGCCCTTTGCGTTATTTCAAAATTCTGCATAACCCCTGTGTTTTTAACCTGAATAATATAAGTGGGTAACTGTATGGATAACGGTGTCATAATAATGGAAACAAATTTGTAGGGCAAAAGAAAGAAAATGTGAAATAAAACAGAGATTTGGATTTAAAATATTTTGAAAATATTTTGTAGGCATGAAATCGATACAGTGCAGTGTCAACAAAGGAAAGGAAGTCATGTTAAATCGCGCGATTACATATATACTGCATGGCTTTTATATGGTTTGCAATTTTGCAACAAAAGCATTCGTTTCCCGTGTTTAGTTTGTATATGAATATTTTAATTAGCTATAGCGTAGATAATAGAAAAAAGGATTATATTGGGTTATCACATTAAATCCCCTGGGAGGAACATGTATTCAGTATCAACCAAAACAACTCGTTTGTAAGTAAGATAATTTTGATATTTCATACATTGATTATAAACCATAAACAAGTTATAACATTCGATTTGTTTTTGAAATTTAAAGTGCAAAGTTTAGAAACATGCTTGCTTGCTTGTGCATAGTATATATGAAGCATGCAACATAAAATTATAATTCGCCAAGGCAGAAATTTGTTTACGGAAATATTTTAGTCGCTTTTGGGGCCTTGCACTAAAATTGTGCTTCACATCCTGTCATTCAAGTTTAAAAGGGTTGAACTAATTTAAAGAAGTATTGGGTCTATATTTTCACCAGAAAAAAAAACTACTTCTAAAATAAATATGTTTGGCTGTTCTATACTTGGATTTCGTGGAAGTTGTGAAAGGCAAAATATACATATTTTATAAATTAAAATATTGCACTAAAGTAAATCCCAAACAGGTTAAATTTAGTTTTCTTCCTAAAACACATTTGACGCAATCCTAGTTTATTAGCTTCAAATTAACATTGCAAAACTTCCGAAAACTAATTTCCTGCCTTTGGGCTGGGAATACAAGTATTGCACTTAAACATACTAAAAATAGGCTATTGTGTACCTTTGAACCATGAAAATTAAATGCAAATTACGAGAGATTATGTTTTTGTTTAGGTTTCGCACTATTTTGCCATATATTTCAGATGGACAACATTACAATATCTTCCATGATCATCATTCACAAAAGATTCTTCTGAAAAATCCTTCGGGTTGGAATTGGATAAAATTGGAAGCCTTGAAATCAATTTTATAGAGAGGCCTTTGATACACTGAAAGAGATTTTTTGAGCTTTAGTATGCATCAAATAAAATGAGGAATTACAGCGAGCCAAAAAGTATCGTATAAAAATAAAGTTAGTAAGATCTCTTTGATTTGGGTCAGCCAAATGGAAATGGAGTCATTTTATCATGTTATCTTTTACATCTCATCATCCACATCTCAGCTGAAAGTAAGCTATGAGCTTTCCTCTTAAATCCAGATGCTTCTACAAGATGCATACAATGCTCTATAAAGTCCTTTTATGTTCCAATTCAATTATTTCTCTCTTATTTCGGTGCATGGAAAGAAGACCCAAAATAGATGACCAAAATTATAGAAGCTCAAATGGAATTTTGACCCAAGAAATTATGACCAAAATGAATTTTAAGCACAATGGAATTTTGACCCAATTTTAGACAGCATATTCTATTCTTGAATTATAACTATAAAACAGATTTACTTCAAGAAGTTTTAAACCATACGGTCTATTTATATACGTCTGGTCCTTTTGGAGTTTTTTCATGCAAGTCTAGAGAGTAGGGTGAGATCCTTGCAAAGTG
>JAQFZG010000793.1:0-26883 GCA_034695465.1 Entomobrya nicoleti | reverse complement strand
GTCATTTGTAATTTTTAGTAATTGACAATGAGTGGGCACACTTACAAATTATGGTGTACTGATTGGATGAGATATAGAGAGGAGTAAAATGAGCCCTGGAAATTGATAGTAAAGGTTACAGAAAACGTGATTTAGCAATCCATATATATAATCTGTTTCTGTTAATTCCTAACATTTTTTTTAGATTCTCAGCGTGTGTGCTTAAGGAACAGGCTTAAGGCTTATGACATGATAACAAGATTTTTTTAATACAGGTTTTCTTACATGTGCTTCGTGAGTTCATGTAAATCTGTACCTATTGGTATTTTCATTCATGAGTTACAAAAATCTTCAATCAACAAAACAATGAAATTGATCCTGAGTGGGTGCTGAAAACCAAAAACCAAAAGTCACCTAAAAAGTCTCGTTATCTAAATTAATTAGTGTTTAGTTTAGACTTAGACCATGTTCTGCATTTTATCAAAGTAAAGCATGCTTTCGCAGATGTGCATGAATGTTGAAATAAGAGACAACAACGAATTTTATAAATAAATGATATGTTTGAATTGAGTTATTGCGTTTTTAGTTCATTTTTGGGCTGGCTGTCTCAAAGTCCCAATTCCCAATCACCACGTTATTGTATGGCTTACATTCAACTAATTACACTATATTTTGATTGTGTACATTGCATGTATTTAGTTTGCCACCATTGCTCCATTTTAATTTACTGTTGATGGTGCCACTGAGAATTAATTACTGTGAACTTGGCCTTGGCAATTTGTGAAAAACATCAAAAATAATAATATGCTATAATGATTGGTTTTCTATTCACAAAAACAGCTATTTGAGTTGATGGCGGACGTGGAAATCAACATGATGAACGACTTTTGGTGTACCACTCTTCGCTTTCTGGAATCGGTGGTGGTTTTTGCAAGCGTTTTTACACTTGTTGCCATCTGCATTGAAAGGTAAGAATATAAAGTCTAATCTCCTTTCCAACAACTATAACTATACCCGTCATCTGCACTTACAAAATTGCCTAAAAATATGCACAAATACTTTATTCCCAGTATACTTTACTTAACAGTATTAAACCCCTGTCTAATGTTGTGAATGTCACGTTTTATAACCATACCTTCTTTTCTTACAAAATTATCAAAGCATGTCTCGTTAACTATCAATCAATGTCCAACCCCGACAAACCTGAAATAAATGCAACATGATACGATTCAATTAGTTGTTACTACAAATTATGGATATGAAAAATTACACCTTTCTTCATCATTGCGTATTATGGAGGCTGTATATGTGCCACAATTGTGCAGCAATGATGAACTATTGGTGTCCCTCCCTATGAAAAGACGTTGACGTGCTATTACGGTCAGATGAATGCGTTGTCTTTGATACTTTGATCAAGCACGAGTAGATTTTAGTAAAAAAATGTTCACACGAATTACATTGCTGACAACTAGCCCAACCTCGTTTCATGTGCTTTTATGGTTACATATCCTGGTTATATTGAGCTATAAATAAACTGTTCTCAAAAATCATAACTAACTGATCTTGATTGTATCGTGTTTCTTTACAGGTACTACGCAGTTGTTTATCCAGTACACTCCCGGATCAACATGACTGATAGAAGAATTCGACGAGTGATTTTTCTCGTCTGGCTGATTCCGATTTTGTGCGCCTCTCCATCTTTATATCCGGCACACTCAGAACCTCACCTATTATCCTCCGAGTATGGAAAATTTTCCAGGAAAATTTGTCATGACGAGTAAGTCGTTTTTTTCTTTCTTGTAATATCTTTATGTATCATTATTAATTTTTGTTAAGTCTTTAGCTCAAAATGGAAAAGTTTTAAGGAGAGAATTATTACAAAAGTTGTTGAGTGCTGTGGCTGAATTTTAATCTTCGCTTCTATTTGTGCTCATATGTGTATTCGTAAATGTGTAATATATATTTTGTTCTGTTTCGATACAATGGCACTGCATACATATGTATGTACTATATCTCTCATAAACATAAGCAGTAAATAATAATACTATATATTGCTGTATGTTGGTATCACGTTGGATTTTAGATTCTGCTTGGCTGCTATTTTTAAGTGCAAATTTCTCTAAAAGAAAAGCATCTTTTGCTTCGCAAAAACTGTCAATAAGCTTTTAATCAGTCACAAACGTTGAAAAAAAACTTTTTCTTTCATTTTACTTTAGTATGTGTACTTTTATAATGAAAAATATATCTCTACTAATTTGATATTCTGAGTAGTATTTTTTTTCTGGTCTGTCACAGTATTTTGATGATCTGACAATGATTGCACTTTTTATACTTCTGATAAATGTTTCCTGTTGCGTGCATCATAATCAAAGCATTTTCTTACACCCTACATATATTTTCTTTATAAATATGTTGCAAACATCGATTTTTTTTCTGTGTTTTTATCCTCGTTTCTTGCTTCCCGATTGCTTTCTCCAAGAATATTGTTTTGTTTGTGAGCTGGTTCTAATTAGACCGATTTTGACCTTGGCTCATAGCCTTCCAATTTATTTCTTTACAGTCAGAGTCATGGACATTCATTCTTGTATTTGTGATTTTCAATGGATTTTGCCTAGTTTATTCAATATTTGGTCATAAGATAAGCATTGCGATTATATGAGCTCATCATCACGAAATCACTATGAAGCTTGTTCGCCCACCCGATCAGAATCGGATTGAAGCCCCCAAGTTCTTGTGTGACGATCATGGTGTCAAAGTGAGAGTTCCGAAAAGTTTGTATGATGAAATTGATGAACTTGCATAATGAGAAGATGTAGTGCAATGTTGCATATATGAAAGTGGAAACGTGTTGTACAAGGTCATCCAGCTACTACACAAGAGCATACGAGGATTAACTTGTAACCCTGGCGTGTCATTTGAAAGGTCTGTCATTTAGAAAACAAAGCAGTATTTGAATTAGTTTTTGGTGAATCGTGTCATAAATGTCGTGGAATAGATTTGGCTAATTGACACACTGGTTAGTTGCATAATGGTATTAATAGCAATGGTGAATAGGAATAATAATAAATGGGTGTTTTCAGTGTTTCGTTTGTATTGACGTCATTAATAAAAATTATTGAAACCCTTTTCACGGCTGTATCGAAAAATGAATTTAAAGAATTGTACAGATTTAATCGCATCATCATCATCATCGCTTTACACACGTGCATTGTATTTCCTATTTATCCATGCATAATGTTTCACACTTTTACTTTTGATTGGAATCAAGTATTTGTTTTTTTGTTTCCAGCGTTTTTGATGATGATCAATAATGAGAGGTTTGTCCGGAACTTTGTCTATGTGTCTCTATAAGTACCATTAATGCTACATTCAGAAAAGACAGAAAGATGTAAAATGAAAGGACAAGCTACTTACCTACTCATTCTGTGGAAAACTTTAGGTACATGTTTTAAAGGAGATATCTACATTTAGTCACCTCGCCTCCTCTTCCACATTCCATCGTGCATTCTTGTATTTCCTTTCATTTGTTACCGATTTCCCCCATTTAAAGAAATACATTAAAACGCTCAAAAGAAAACTTTTCAAGTTGAATAGGAAAAGTGTGGCAGCTATAATAATGAAAGAACAATGTCTTGTTGTCCTTGGCAGTTCTTCTTATTTGAAACTTCAAGTCTGCCATGCTACTGCCTCCCTGTCTGTCACTGAAATACTTAAGTCGTAAATTGAAATGAGAAACGAGAAACAAAAAGCCCATTATTTTTTCCTGCTCTTCATTCAGTACTTCTTCTTCACACTCCAGCCACTAGTGCCTTTACCCACAAGTTTTTGCCATAAATTGTGCATTTTTACAAAAAAAAATCTCTGATTCAAAACTCAAAGAAAAAATAATCTTACTTTCTCTTACCATTTTATTTGGAAATTCGTTCTGCAATAGACAAATGTGAAATGATGCACACGGATATTTTCTTGTTATTCTTTTTTCTTTGAAACCTCGAAACCTGCTGCTACTCCGCAATTTTATTGACTAGACACTAGACACTTTTATCTTTTATACTATCATTTGCTTTAGTATAACATGCTATGCATGTAAGGTATAAAAAGCTATTTTGGCTCCGCCGATGGGCAATACAGATTTAAAAGCTTTTTTCACTTCCAAACTAAAACCTTCCTGATTAGGTAGTGAATTTTATTGGGAATTTTTGTTTCTGTAAATTGTCTCTATCGGCGTTTGATGCTGTCCATTGTAACAGCAATTAATAATTAAGAAATTAAATCAAAACCTAATAGGGAGACCTCAACAACCCAATTCAATAAAACGTGCAGGATTTGTCTAAAAATCTGTGATTAACCGTTCTAGAAATTTTGAAAGGCCACATCTAACTTTTGCCATTGATGCTATTTATCATTGCAATGTAACATTTATTTACTCGGTAGCCCAATAAAAGTTAAAACCCAAGAACAGCCTTCAACACATGACTCATCTAAAAAAAATCTTCAACGTCATTTGTCAAAGAGAAGGCCATGTGAAGGCTGGCTGACGAAACAAGTACCAAATCAGATAACACTGAAAGTATTTATATATTTATTTCATAAAATTCAACATTTAAGTTAAGGAAGGAAAGCGTCGGAACTGCCAAATTGATTTTTGTTTGTTTGTAAACGTCATGTCCTGCTGACAAGGAACATTTTGATATAATTTGTCCACAATAATGTTGTCACAATTTATTTGTGCTGTGGGTATACACTATACACAATAAAGATAAAAGTACTTACTACTGATTTTTTTTTCCTGTTGACAATAATAATGGACATATTAAAAAGGGGATTCTTAGAAGTAACGACCTCAGAAATGGCATTAGTAGTGGACATGTGTACATAATATATAGTAAACATCATATCCACATATTATTATATACACGGATGTCACAAAACAACAGATAAAATTGGAACACCGGAATTCCTTTTACCTGCTTACTTTCTAATGCTATGTAGAAAGTACTATGAAATGGCAAATGATTCTATTCTGGAGAGACGGAAGGTTTTCATCGAAAAGCTTTTCAAAGTATGAAAACGTGAAATGAAATGTTTGCCTTTTGATGACAATGATGACGCAGTTGTTAATGATATGATACCAGTCCGATATGTTAGCGAATGAGAAACACTGATTAAGATGTTAAAATGTGGTGTGTTGGAGATGTCATAAGCAAGCGACCTAAATTGGTTATATTAATAGAGACTAGCTTATAAAAATTGAAATGTGTTGACAATGTACAACTACAAAAAAAAAATGCTGGAACAAAATTGGCTTATTATATAGCCAAAATCGTAGCAATGATTTTGTACGTCCGTCTGTCTGTATTATGGCACGGTACTCGAAAACTCAAAAAACGAAAACACTTTCCCCGATTTCGTTCGAATTTGTTACATGAGTACCTACGGTTAGAATCCAAATCCCTTTTGATTTCGAGCACCTGGAATAGAAGCAATTGGGGAATTCTTATTTATTCTAATGCTTTTCACTTTCGTTTCTGCATGTGTCATATAGCTACGTGTTTACTTGTTAGTTTACAGATTTGATATTTTGTTTTGCGTGTTTTCTGAAAATGTAAGCGTTGACCGATTATATTTATCAAAATGGAAATGTACCAGGATATTATATCATTGGTGAAATGAATTAAATAGAATCAAATAAACTCCATTCAATCAGCCAGTAGCGAAATAGACTGGTGATATTAAATAATAAAGTATTAAAGCAGCACGTGTTTATTTCAGAGAATTTTGGTGAAAGTTGACGGCAACGTAATTTCGTGTATAAAGAGAGAAAAAGAGTGCACAGGTTACAAAGTAAACGTTTTTTGAATCTTTGTTCTAATTGTTTGTAATGCAGCTCATTTGGGTAAAGTAACTACTTTTTAAAAGGTGTGTTTGGAGCATAATGAAAGTGAGGATTTGAAGTAGATCAAAAACTGCAAGTTTTTAAGAAAAACGTGTGCTTGCCAGCTCTCAACCTTCAACCTTCAACTAAAAAAAATAGTTTTATATTTGCAGTATGTTCTGAGTTGTCACATTCAACATTTAAGCACCCATTTAAAAATTATTGACCTGCACTAAAGTCGCTTTCAAGGTAATACATAAAGCTCTCACAAACGCACTTTTTTTCCTTCTTACAAGTTGACAACGAAAGGAAAGTGGCTCAGAATAGGTTACTTTTCTATTGCAAATGACATTTATTTTCTTGCAAAGATACGACTTTTGCACTTGAACTCCTATTCTTGAAAAAGTAAGAGAATTTTTATTTTTCAAACGGATGTTGCAGTAACGTGATGTTCATCTGATTAGCAGATATTTAACATCATCCGCTTAAATAAACGTGACTGAAGATGGTGGTGACAAGACAACATTCGTTTTATTTACTACCAACGACTTACATAGATATTACTTTCAAAAGTAACCATATTACCAACTTTCACCGGAATCATCGCCACAAGAAAATAGGCTTTGGTTCTGTTCTATACTCACTTTCACAATTTGTTTTATATGAATAGTAAGAATTTGAATATGAGTAGCTAGTTGGCGTACCTCCTAATTGTGTGTATATTTTAACCACTTAAACCAGACTCACCAGTAGTCAGACAGTTTTAATGGCTTTCACAATCATAATTCTTTTCAAGATTTTCGTTTTCAATTTTCTCTACTTATTTCACGCTAAACTTGTGACATCTTCTTCATGCATTTACCCTATAAATTTTTTACCCGTTATGTATGTGTCGCTATTTACTATTGTGTTCTTGTTGCTAATAAAACAGCCAACGTGAGTGAACAATGGAGAGACACATTTCACCAAGAAATTCTAATTCATGATTTCTGACTCGATGCATGACGCAAATTCGGACGAATCGCAACCACAATCACTAGAGTAATTATACAATATACACATGGTAAGCTGGATGGCTATTCTATTTGTGTGTATAGTATTTTATATGGCTCTGTTCTTCTACGAGGGAAAATGACAAGACAATAAGTCTTTAGAGGAAGCATATATGCCCCTTTGTCAACATGTTGCTTATTGACATTCATCTGTAAAAGCCAGGCATAAATATGAGTAGCACTATAAAACTTTTGTTAGGTAAGCTTATATATTGTATTGTATGTACATGTCGGTTTAGTATCGGACTGAAAGAATAAAGAACACTCTTTAGTCTTCATTTATGGAAGAAGACAAGCATGATATTGCCATCGCCATCATGATCGACGCGACATTATCATTTTTGTATAATACATACATATTGTAACTTTCACTCAAGATGAGAGAAAAGGAGTTGAGGAGAATCCGTCTGAACTATTTTTGAGTTGAATGAATAAATACGGGAGTCTCTTCCAAATAATATATACAGCAAGGTTGTTTATCTTGTATGAATGCATGACTAGACGCATAATATGCAAATTTGATCCTTTACTGCGTCACTAATCAGATACACAGTGTTCTTATTCTGATTATTACAATAACACATGCGAAACAAAAGGCTATAATAAAAGATGGTGCTAAGTGGTTAGGCACAAGACAAATTCTTCCATAATATTTCCTCAGTTATAGTTTCAGTAAGTTGAAAGTGTGTATGTCTGTTCAAAAAATGTATGTACATAATTTTCTTGTGAAAATTATAACTTTTTTTATGTTTCTCGCCTCACTGGTTATCTAGAGATGCTTATGTATTGGAAAACATTATTTTGTACGTGATTTGATAGCGTAAAATGTGTTTCTCAACTGTGAAAATACTATGCTTTTATGATTGTTGATACGTTGATAGGATCTGACATGTTCATATAGATGTAATATGAAAATATATTGTTTGTTCAAATAAATGTGAAATGATTAAGTTTGCGACTACTTTTTTAAATATGACCTTCCTTGAACGTAACACTAAATTATTTGTTTTTGTGAAGTTAGAATACTTTTAAAACTAATTATAAGTTAAAGGGTATTTAGAAAGATTGCGCATATATGTACTAACTAGAAATAAGTATTTTGACCTCTGACTTGGCGTAAACAAAATATTTTTTTTATCAAGATTCGTTTTTATGAGCTATACTAGAACTAATACGTATTGTAGATATGTAACATCAGTTGATTTTCTCTTGTAATATTTCAAATTTGATACCTTCATCAGATACGAGCAAACGATCAAGTGTTGATACAAAATATTCATCTTCACATTATTTATCAGCAACTAAAATAAATTGGATTTTGAGAAGTTACAGTTGAGTGAATATTGCACTCCATTATACCGTCATACTGCACCATACAGTGCTTACTTAGCGTTTTTTTAGTACCTGTATTAATAATCTGAAGCGTGAAACTTTTGCTACTTTGCTGGGTGTAAGGGCTACAATGCGAACAAGGCTAGAAGAAATTGACTTTAGGCTATACTTCCAACTATTAATTCTAAATTTAGCAGATTGCCAGCGCAGAGTATATAGTAAACAAATATATACATATGCATACAGTTTAACTTGATATTTTAAAAAGTTCAATATGTAATGAAAGTACTACAAAATAGTAAAAGTCATAAGTTCCATAAGTACCCTTATTATTCTCTCCAAACACTTTGAATGTAACTAAGAGTGGATGATGAATTTCATAAGTAGTGCAAAAATATAGTGTGTATGGTGAACATGATACATATATTTCCTTGATAAAGCATGCAGACTCGCATGCATGCAACTTTGATAAGTTATTTAAAAAACTTTATTTTACGTAGAATATTTAATAATAATTAGACGTCAAACCTGAAAGCCTATTTAGTTTTCTTTGACAGTTAAGCAAACATACTATTGTTCCTAGTACTGCTTTAATGATAACCCGATTTTAACAGGATCGGCAGGAATATGATGATTTAATATATCATCGTAACTGTCTTCTTAACAAAGCTAAATTCACAAAATATGTTATTTTCTGTAGGGATTTTCCGATATGATAAAAAAATACTTAAAAATTCTAAACAGGCCATTGTGCTTTTTAGAGATCTTGATTATTATTATACGCCAATTTATTATTTCTGGCAAATCGTTCACCTCGGTAGGTAATCTTAATGTTCTAAATTGTTTGACTTACATACAATCTATGCAAACAAATAAAAAAGGAAAGTAGACAGCATCGACTTTTTTTCTCTGAACACTAGCTAAACTAAACTTTAATTTTCATTTTCAGCAATCACAGAATCCACAACACTAACCAGCTTAGTTTTCAAAGCATTATTATTCGATAATTGTAATTCCACTACAGAGCGCAACGTATGTACGATACAGTGGCATGGCATTTTTGTACTTTTTATACATATTCTACGCAATTAATCTTGTCTGTGATCTTCCATTAATTATAATATTACTATACCTGCATCGCTTTGTATCTCAAGTATTTGATTTGTTGGAAACCCTTGGCACATTTCATTTTCATAATATCATTGGCGTTTGTAATGTAGTCTCACAATATAATTTATAAAATTATCTGCAAATACTCTGGAATATATGTACCTATGTAAGTATCTGTTCAAAACATACGAATTCGGTTTTTCGAGTTTGAGCATAATTATTTAAGTAAATACAACGAGTGCAAAATGCAAGAGTTGCTAAAAAAATGCAAATGTCAGTGCTCATAGACATAATATACTTACTTATATGTACCTTTCTTCATGTATTTCCAGATTTCCTGCTGACGTCCGTCGTGGCTATTTTCTATTCCTCTTTATCTTCATCTATCTGATTCCACTGGTGTTTATTACAGCCACATGTCTAGCCATCACAAGAGCCCTCATGCAGAAAATTCCCGTTGACCCAGGAACAGATCCAAGAGCTTTAAGTTTGGAACGAGGACGAAGAAAGGTACGAAACTGTTTTTTTTTGCTTTCACTCTTCCACGTGAACTTTATCCACATGTCATGTTTCCTTTTTTCTTTCGAGAAAGTACTGCATATTTAGTTATAACATTAACAACATATAACTATATATATATTCTGTTCTTATGTATCCCAAAGGAGCAGATTCGTTTCGTGCAACCTGCTTTCTATGTATTTTGTTTCTAGTTCTTAGATGGTATAAATGGGAAAAGTTTTTTTTTCTGAATTACATAAGATATAATCTGGATGTATATTGCGCCAATATTTATTGATGAATAAACTTTATTTTATGTTTAATCCAAATAAACTAGTTTAGTCATATCTCACCAATACACACGAGTTGTTGTTGTTGTGGTGATAGAAGTAAGAGGAATTTCAGGTAAACGACTCATAGCTATACACACTTCCCGTATTGCGTGACACTTACCTGGTAAGTCTCGGAGAATAAATGAGAATTTTTGTAAGTCTTATATAATATGTAAAACGGATAGAAAGGAAAACAAAATTTTCTTCTTGATAATTTTATCAAATGATCATGTGTGCTGTAAAAAATTTCCTGACGTCCACACAGAACACCGAACAGATCAGTTGATGAACATTAGATATATGTGAAATGAGCCATTAATAATTTAAAACTATAAACATGTTTATTAGAACTCAAATCTTTTCAGATGAATAATAATAATTTATTAAATGAAAGGTATTGAAATTGAAACCGCAAGTCTGAAACCTTCAAAATATCAAATAGTTTCATCATCATTATTACTGCAAGTAACTTATTTAAAATGGTATTTTACTGCGTATTTCCAATAAGTGAAATTATTTTAAGATAATATGATATTAAGTATGATTCACTTCATATTATTATCATTGTATAACATCATGTTTACATCGAAATGCTTTAGACATGAAAGCAAAGAACTTTTCACGGCACTATAAACCACGAGGACAACTTGCTTCAACTTTACGAGAGAAGTTTGATAGAAAATTTTGAAATGAGTTTGTCTAATTGACAGAGTACCAAGCTGCTTATTCATTAGTTTTTAATGGGCTTACAGATGGGAGTATTCATTGGTCCATACTACTTTTACTTTGCTTTCTCCCTTTTCATATGCGAATATTAGTGGCCAAAGCAGAGATGCTATTTTAGCAGAAACGACAAGGAATATTATTATTAGTATCAAGTATATTGACTTTTTGCTATATTTTATTTTTTTGTCTACTTTAGGGAGAAATTTATGTGGGAGAAGTTGTTGGCTTGGTTGGATTTCCCAGTAGTAGTGACTTTCTCTGTATTACATTTCACTGGGCCATCACATTATGTTAAGATTGCATGTCTGATGTTAGCATGCCATCATTGCAACTTTTTTGTGGATGGTCTTTTTTTCCAAAATATCCTGTAAATAAATGATAAAAAAAATGATGAGAGAATGTTATTTAATATGTATGCTTTACGTGCATGTAATGTAACTTGGTATTAATACTTAGTTCCAACAAGTTGTGTAGAAGAGAAAATTCAGTATTGAGTTGAGCAGAGCTAGTGTAATGTGATGTCGAATGACGAACGAATGAAGGAATTAAATCCTGGCCCCTGTGAGGATGACGTGGTTGCTGTAGTGGTTGGTATGCATACACTTTAGTTGGTGTAAAGTTACACCAGAATAACTTATAATAGATTTGTGTAATCTCTGATTCCGTGATATCTGATGAACGGTATATCAAACTGATTCGACTTGACGTATGTATGTTGACTTGACTTGCAAAATTGTATAAGCTAAATATCGGGTGAAGCGAGGCGTGTAAAATGAGTAATGAAAAAACGGAAGTGTTACCTAGGTCAAGAGATAACGGTTGCGGTTGGTTAGACTGGAAAGTGAGGATGCGTGGATGATAAGATAAGTTAGGATAGGATAGCAAATTTTTTTTCCATTTGAGTAATCTCAATTTCCAAATGAATAAACTATATACATGCATATTAATGTTTGTTGGATACATCATTTTTTTATAATACAAATTACTTGGACCACCCACGCACAAAATATTAAATTTGTCGTGTTTTCAAACACTTGCATTAATGTTTTACTTTTCGTAGGCCTAGTGGAAAATTAGGATTTTAGCTCAACTACGAGACAAAGGATACAAGTCTAGGAAAAGTAATACAATTTACAAAATTGTACTCACAAACGACGCGACGATGATGATGATGGTTTTATGATGTTTGATTGAAAGTGTGAAGTGATAATTTTAATTTTGTTTTTAGCCAGATGCCTAGTCAAAAGTAGCATCTGGTGCGCAGGAGGGGGAAATTTCCAACATTTTTACTGTTGCAATCCACACAAATCATGATCATCATCAATCTCATTGAAAAGAAGTTGTAGTTAAAACTAGTTTTCCAGCTAAATTGCCTTGAGCGTACTTTTGTTATGTGTGCATGAATTTATTTGGCAACAACAATAGTTTCAATTTTCAATTACGAGTCCAGTACCTGAGAAATCAGCAATAGTGGCAGCAAAAGAAGCCAGCTGTACAATTTTCAATTCCATAAATACATAAATGTAACGTTTATAACATGCCACGGCAACGTGGATATAGCAGATGTAACGCAACGTTAGGAACATTATCATTTTTTCAAGTATACTCATGTCAGCGTCGGGTCAGGGTGTTTTAGACAAAGTGTAGGCGTGAAGAAAGACGCAGTAAATTATTCCCTCAAAAACAATACTTATGAATGTCAAAACAACAGTTTTAGGTAATTTCTCTTTGGCAATCGACAAGAGAAAAGTTACTAATTAACTGTTAACCAATACGCTGCTTTAAGTGTGAACGCAGTGAATGTTTGCCAACACGTGACTGCATGCATTTACTTCATATTACTCAACACATTTTTTAATTTGATGAAATGAAAGTTTTAAGTATCATAGATAGTAGGGCTTTCAATCAATCCAAAATGTACTTTTTTAATGTTGAAGAAAAATTAAATCTAAGAGAACAAAACTACTTAGTAAAACTATTCATTTACAATAAATCAACCTTTATATATTTCAACTTTACAAGGGTCGTCATTGAAAGGGTTTTACGTAAAATTCAGACATTGGCTAACCTTGTAAGAAAATAATGAACAACCTTTTCCATCTCCTTCAATGCTATCGGTTTAAAAATAATTTTTCAGAGAATTCCTCTCTTGCACGTGCGCTTATTCGATAAGTACCCAGGCTACATAAAAAAAGGTAGCATTCCACGAGTTAAATTACAATGACTAACTTTAACAAAGGGTTTAATAGTAATTATTTACGTATAATAAAAATAAATCAAGTAAACACTTCCGTAAGAAGAAATGGCTTTGATCTTGAAGTACTTAAAAATATACCTATTTCAAATTGGAAAAATAATGAAATCGCCATGAATGGCTTCTCTTTGTTTATTAAATACCTGTAAATGGTAGCATTGACTAATGTTTAAAGTCAAAATTAAATCTCAAGTCTCACGAGAATTCCCGTTCACATTCACTAAATTATCATTTCCAATTCATTCCACACATACAACATAAGCATCGATATTGATAGCTTATACTTTTCCACATAAAAAAATCATGCAATGAGACAGACATTTTACACCATGATGTTTTTTTGCTGAACTCAGCCACCGTCAATTCGTGTGAACAAGTTTTGAAACTGTCATTTTCATACTCTTATACAAATTTGAAAGTTAAGCAGAATATTTATTATTATGACGACATGATGAGTCTCAGAAAATGTAATAAATAATATTGCGTGTTGTTTAGTAATAAATTACAAATACGTTGTGCTTGGCTTCGTCTTCTTTGTTTTATTTAGTCTGCCTTGAGTAATTTTCATGTTTTGCTATCATACTTGGGTTTAAAACATATTCCAACAACAAAGAGTATTATTGCCATGTTGTCTTTGATCATCTGCCTTGTTTTACACAATACAACAAAATAGATATATGTAGAATTTCTGATTTTGACACATTTGGCATCTGTGTACGTTTACATGTGTGGGTAGATTGGGTACATGAAGATTGTTTTTGGAGAAAATGAAGTAATCTTAAATTCACATCAGGTTGACTTCCGACCTTACCTACGTATAAATACATACATACGCATTTGCACCAAATGACTTGCTTGCTTATTGTATGTTTTTTGCTCATTGGTTTAAAAAAAATAATTATGTATGTACACACACGTGTTGCTGTGGTTTTATGATGTTTTAAAACCTTTCTTCTCCTTTCACTCCAGCACCAACCGACGAAACACCATACAATTCATACAATTTCATTAATTCACGGGTGGTCGAAAAAGTCCCGTTGTCTAATGTCTAACGATGTTGTTTGAAAAAAGTGTGTGTGTTGTTTCTCTTGTCAGAGAAACTGGCGTAATGTCATTGACTCTGACAGAGTGACATCCGCATATATAAATCTGCTATTTATTTTGCTGTAAACAAGTTGAAATTTGAAATGCATGTACACAGCCAGTCGAAAAAAAATGGTAAAGTCAGTCAGGTCAATGTCGTAAGCACACACATTACAAGGTTCTTCCATGAATTTTTGTTTTTTTATGAAAATGTGGCATGCTACGGGACATGTATATTATACGCATATCATATTTACAAGTATGGCATAAACTTTCTAGGAATTCTGGAGGTTTCCAGGTTTATTTACATGGTTGCTCCACACAAAAGAGCCTCCAGTGGTTTTAAATTCCTTTAATAAAATTCAATGGAGGCAAGTTGTCGTAAAAACTGTTGTGTTATAAGAGGAATTTCAAAATTGCATATAATTTGCAGCTTCTTATTAAAATGTTGACCGAGTCGTTCAAAAATCCTGTACTCCAAGACGGAAACCACTCCCCATGAACAAATTTTTAAAGGAGGATTGCATGTAAAACTGTTATATGGATGTTGTTCTGCCCACAGCTTTCACTTTTGCCTCTCTTTTTTGTTGTTTATGCTTCCACATCAGTCAGTTCTGCAAATTCGTGATGGTGATGACTTTATATTTCATGTGGCACGTCCATATCCAGTACCTCCATTATTTCACATCGACTTTTAGTACCCAATTTAATTTTAGTTTATTTTTAGAGCACCAACATCCTCCCCAAAAGTTGGAAAGAAAGTTTTTAAAACTGTTTTACTGTGCACTTGACAGCGCGTGACTGGCTTATTGATAGCGTTGTCATACCAAATGTCCCAATTGACCCTTTCATCCAATCGACCCCAAAACATAAGGGAAACTTCAATATATTTAACTGTTAACGACACAGTAAAAGATGGAATGTAGTCATCAGCACCGTCCAAAGCACTAACTTTTGTTTGTAAAGTATGGTGACAACGATGCCTTTCCATCTTTGTATGTATGGATGTAGGACATTTATGACATGTTTGAATACAGTTTGGGAAATTGCACAAAAGTAATTTAAAAATATGTACCTAAATTTTATTAGTGTTGGCGTGTGAGGTGCAACTATTGTGAGATTGGTGTTGACACAACGTAGAGCTTGAGTGGCAGTTTCATCTTCTCGTTAAGTGTAAAGCTTTTTTTTACGCTTGTACTACCACGTACACTTACATTCAAACTCTGATGACATGACGTGAATTTAATATATTAAATTATCTCTTTTTTCAATCAAATTCCAAAGTTGTACCGTGGAACGTAAAGCGTGGGTTTAATTTGTGGTTTGCTGGGCTTTTTGTTTACCTTGTTGCCTCGAGAGCTTTTAATGTCCCTTGGCGGTCGGTGGATACTATTTTTAGTTGCAGGAATTCTTCAAAAACTGCATTTAGAGTTTAAATAAAGTTATAATGCAAACAAAGAATTGTTTTTGTTTCGGGTTCAGTTTAGGCAATGCGTGGGTGGGCCGGATAGGTCATCAGGTGGAATAACACAATCTTGATATGCTTAATTAATAACACTTTGAACTTATGAATGAATGCTAATAAAATTGCATAAAACAAATATATACAAATGTAGATATGTATGTATGTATATGTAATATGCTGTTATTATGTTTTCGCCCTTTTATTTGACGACATAATAGTAGTAAAACAAAACAATCAATTAAGTTACTTACGAAGTCATTAACACATGTTACAATTTTTAATGATAATTGAAATTTTTTGTTATGTTCATTTCCAGGTGGCGAAAATGGTTCTTGTTGTGGTATTCGCATTTATATTCTGCTGGAGTCCATATTTTATCATCACCGCGATCACCCAAGTACACAACTTTTTCGACAAGAGTCAATTCATCTTCACGATGCTCATCATCAATTTCCTGGCATTCACGCACTCCTGCATCAACCCAATCGTCTACTTTTCCATGAGCGCACGTTTTAGAAAGGTAACTTGCGTGTTTTCTTCTTATTATTTTCTGCTTCCTCTCCCCAAACAAGAAAAAAATGTATTCTCATTCTGGAAATAACCCGATCCAAGGCCCACCTGGATAAAAAAATGTATATATTTATAGCTAGTGTAAATAGTAAGTGAGCTAGTCACGTCTCACTTTCTCCACATTCTTTTCACACATACACACTTTCATGTTCACACTTGATTTCCCTTTTTCACCTGAGTAACAGCTTGCAATTGAGATAAGAAGCATGTACCTAACATTCCCTAGTAATTCGAGATATACGAGGAACACGAAATCAAAACCAGCCAACTGAATGAGTACACATGAAGAGACACGACGACATCATCCACTGCACCACAACCAACTAAATATACCCAAAGAATACACAAAACAAAAAAAAATCACAATAAAACGTTAGGCTTTAGTGACAATTTTTTTTACTGCGGGGGAGTACCCACCTGAAAAAATGGTGTGTAGTGTCTAACGAAATGGAAATATATGGTTATTTTTATTCCGGTGCAATATTAAATATTATTCCTTTGTGAGATGCCTTCAGGGTGCATTTCCTTTTAATAACGAAATTCAAAGGAAAAAGAAAAACAACCGATACAATTGGTTTAACTAAAAAAAGGAAAGATGAGAAGCGTCTTGGGATATGAGATGGGAACTAAATGAATAAAAATAATAAAAGGAATTGGATGACAATCATACACAAATAATAACTTGTGAGATGAATAAAAGCATGACAAAAGGATACAAAAAACATATATATTTATTTATGTAGTAATCTCAAACAAGATCCAATTACACAATTTTATTTGAACAAACATATTTACCTGAACAAAAAAAACTTTTACGTTTTTTACTGCGCACTACATGATATTCTATTAGGGCATATAAGATAGCTAGTAAATGTACCCAAATTATTATTATTAATAATAAAAAAATGTTTTGTGTTACGGCAGGGATTTGTGTGCATCTTGGAGTCCTTACTGTTGTGTTGGGGCCGACATCGATACTCCCCTGAGAACAGTTCCTCTATCATTCGGCGAACCAGTCACCGCCTGCTTAACGGTCGCCATACGAGCTACAGCGATGTATTTCAGTGTCACAACTGCAGAAGACACAGTGGAAATGTGGAGAGCGGAAGTTGCCATCATTTTCGTCATCATAACGAAGAAGCCGCTACGGCCGCCGCCTCCGACTCATTTGGGAAATCACCTAATCAAGCCCGAGTAGATGTAAGTGCGTTGGTTACTTTCTTTACGTGTGTGTGTGTGTATAAGCAAAACCAACTAACTACACTAGTTTCACCCTGTTTCACTTTATAGACCATATCATACCTTATTGCAATGCCACCAATGGAGCGAGCAGCATAGAGAGAGAGATATTTATCAGTTTATCCAAAAATAATGGAACACATGTACCTTTTTATGCGTTTGCACTCCTTCATTTCATTTCCGTTGGGCAACTCTAGATTACACCACATTACATCATTTCCCTTAAGATTTTATCTTTTGGATAGCTCGTGAAGAACGTGTCATTAAATTCCATCACCATTGTCGTATCAAGAGTTTGGAAGGAAATTGTGTCATTTTTATTCCCAAAAATATTGCACAACTCTCTTCCAAACATACATCTTATGGTCACACACGCAGTCTGATCTCTATAAATGTTGAATGAGCCATGGTGGCACAAAGGAAAATGACCCATTTTCTTGTTTAATCTAACCCACCTTCCACAATCAAATCATTAATATTAACGGAAATGGTCAAAAGTGGAGAAAAAAATGATAAAATAAAAAGCTTCTTATTTTTCATGTTTCTGTTTTGTTTTATTGCTTTTGCAGAGGCTTTCACGGTACCGGTACAATAGCCAGGATTCTACTGACATGTATCCCAGACCAGTTATCCTTCAGTTTGACTCTTCTCGACGGCCTCAGTGTTGCAGTCAGCTTATTCCTTTGCAAGAAAGGAAACATCACACAAGGAGCAACAATCACTTTCTCCACATTCCACATAATATGCAGGCTTAAAACCCGCACTTTCTACTTTAATAGGAAGCAAATTTAATTCAACTGACGATGAATGAGAAGGGAGAGGGGGGGCTGTCATGCTTTCTCAAAATCAATTGGCTGAAATACTAAAGATACCTGAATGATTAGGATTAGTGGTGCGAAAAGAAGCACGAGTTACATGTGCTTTGTGAAGTGTGGGGTGAAGCTTTATTTAACTTGTGGAATTACTTTTACAATTTACATCAAGCAGGAGTGATAGGGATAAAATATACTTGGAATCTTTTTACTTGCACCAAAACTAGAGATAAATCATGCGTGACGTAAAAAAATCTACTTACATAGGTAATGTAGAACTGTATATTTTAGAATAAAATTACTCTGTTCTGTGACTTGATAAGACTGCAGTTGTTTACTACTACTACTACATATTTTTTATGTGGATACTTATTTTGGTAAAACCAACTGTATGACTACTTAAAGTTTAGAATGTATAACATTATTGTAATTTTATACTAGTGGAATTTGCAAAAAAGGAGAGAATTATACCCATGACTATGACGTTGACTATTGTACATAATTATTACTACGAAAGATTATTATGTGGGGTATTATGATACACGGGAAACAGGGTATAAGAACCAAAGGGAACTGGAGTTAAGTAACAACTTGTGAAAGAAAAAAGGAGATTTTTTTTGGTGCACATTGAAGAAGGATGGATACGAACGGACGATGTAACCTTTCTCATAACATAATACTTTTAAAACACTTACATGTCTACTTAATGCTTTCATGTGTAAGACTTTCTTTGAAATGATAAACCTGGAAAAATAGCAATTATAAAAATAAGATGGTGAAAGGATTCAAAACAACTTAATTAATAATTAGAGATATCAGACAGAGTAGAAAAATTGTAAATATGCCAATTTGCTTACATGCACTAAAAAGATCACTGAAAATTGGATGCGGGGGATTTGGTGTGTAGCGTAGTGTCTGTCAAGTATGAACTTGAGTAAGTGTATGCTTTTTTGGTGACGATGATGAGTGGGTGAGTGAAAGCTGAAATGAGATACAAAATTAATATTATAATCAATGATCAATTGTGCGAAGGAACTGTCTATAATCTAACGTTATATCGTACTCTGCTTCAAGTACTGCGGGACCCATCTTGTGGCCAAGATGAAGAAACTTACTGTAATAAATACATATTTACGTGGATGGCCTAGTATTATATTTATATTATAAAATACATACTTAAAACAGGTAGTATATATAATGTGCATACTGTTCAAAATATACGTACATATTATGTATTTTTAAGATTTAAATATGCTGTACGCATCAAAAAGTTTTCAAATATTTATAGCTTCAGTGACCGGACATTAGCTAGTGTCAAAATTGTTTTGTTTAATTTATTTTTTATTATAAAGTATACCTGTTTTAAGGTAAAAACAAACTAAACTTCATTGCGGATCATATTTACCTGAGCCATAATTTTTGGTACACGGAAAAATAGGCAGTCATTTAGTGCTAGATTTTATGTGCACTGCACTCTACTAATACTTCTATGTGTTATGTTATGTATGTAATTAATCTTTATTGAAAACTTAAATGCTAACAGCATAAATATTTTCAATACTTGCTATTTAAAAAATAAAACTTGTATTGTAAATACATAATAAGTAATCATCAAGCCAGAATACTTAATGCATAAAACAAGTACAATAGTGAAAATGCCTATTTTTAATCATTCAAAAATGTCCACATGGAACAAATACAAGGAAAATAAGTAAATAATTTCTGTTGAAAAATTAACACCGTCTCTATTATAAGTTGGTAAATCATGTTTGAAACAAAGAGTGTGTGTGAATTTACCAATGAACTGATCGTATGACGAACGTACTAAAACACATAATGTAAAATGAATATTATTGTAATACATACATATATACATGTTAGCATATAATATCAAGATTATATTGAGCCAATTTATTGTAAAAATAACTTTATTTGCTGGATAAAATTGATAAATAAATAAACATTCGACCATTGTGTACATAACAAAATGACTTTTATTGCAATGTACGAAAACTTCCATGTTTTTTTTCTTTAATAACCATTGTTACAATACAATCTTCTTTATAATTATTTATATTTTTAGCGTCTGACTGATCATATAAACAGCATTCATCATTGAGTCTGTTAACTATAACATCTCTCTGCCATTTTGGTTTCCTGGGAACATAGTCTGTGAACTTTTTGTCCCCTAAAAAAATACGTTTCGTCACTCGGCACACTAATATATTTTATATTCTTCTGAATCCCCTTTGTATCTTATTACTTTGAATGTTATGCCGTATTAATGTTCGTTGCTCATTTTGTTGCGTCAAAAACACATATTTCCTTATTTGTTTTTTTATCTTTGTTTTCATTTTGATGACTTTCCTGTAAACTCACAATCAGATCTACTCCATCAGTCACCACCCATTGTTCCATATTATGTTCCATCACTACCACCTCCACCCATCATCCAATACAATTTCCTCAAAGATGTAAAAAGAATTAGTGATGTGATGTGATAACATGACGGCGGCGACAACGACGACGGCAGTAGAAAACAAGTGGACAAAAAACAGGAAAATGGTACGAACCAAATGTAAACTTCCCATTCACAGAATTTTCCATTAGCAAAACGACATAATCACACTAATAATAATTTTAATTACTAGTATACTCGCTACATACATACATACCTATTACCTATACCAATTCAATTTACTACCCCCTCAAGCTAGAAACCTATCAAATAAATTATAGAACCAAATTTTAATTGATTTTGTTTGAAGTTATCCAAGTAGAGTTGTATTGCATTGCATTCCAAGCTTTTACGCTACATTTACATATTTCGTTTTAAATTCAATTCTTCTTCTTCTTTTTTTTACATTTTACTGCTGGAACCTTGTCCCCTTTCCTATTTATTCCCAGTACTGAAATATCTTTATGATAAATCTATTCGCTCGTGTTGGTCCGCTGAAAAGGAGTGGAAAATTATTTCACTGTTTTGACGTGACTTTTGCATTACAGTTCACAGAGATGTAAACTTGGATGAATGGGATGTGGGTGTATTGTTTTGCCCCATGTTAATTTACTCATGGCATTGTTACAGAAAATGTATTTCAAGCCTTTTATTCTATTGCTTTTTACTAATAATAACAATAATCATTATTATCATCATTTTGTACATATTCAATATTTTCTTTATCTTTTCCAAATTGTAAATTATGTGCACTACACTCAAAGCAAAATAAATAGTGCATAATGAAAAAGCAGCCATACAGCCATTTTCATTTCCCACAATGCCAAAAACTATAAAATTATAAGGACATTTTAAGGTCATGTCAGTCACGTAGCCCGATATGAGACGACCCTCATTTTATTTTCCAAAGTAATTACTTTTGATTTAGAATATTGTCATAGCATTTTAACATGCAAAGAAAACCTTTATATCCAGATCCAGTGCATTCAAAAATTCAAAGAAAGTTCGCTTTCACTCAGAAGATCATGGGATCAGAAAATACAAGATGCGATGCGAGATCACGTCTTCAAAGACTTGAATCCACCAGCACCACCACCGCCACCTCAGGTGTTCCATGGAATTCTTTGGTCGTAAAACCGTTCTATTCCAACTTGGGATTTCCAAGCTTAGGGAAATTCATAGAAAAATCTTTGTTGCTTTTTGTATGAGCTACATATCTGCCTTGTTTATACCCCAGTGCCCCAACACTTCTTATGCACTTCAATGGCCATTCCGCGAACTTTGTTCTCTGTGTAAAAAAAATTCTTCATCTGTGAATCCGAGGAATGTGTACAAGGTTACAAAACTAGTATATTGCAATTACCAACGAATAATTTAACTGTGTGTAGTTTATCAAAATACACCTTTTCAGTTTTAATTGGGATTTAGAAGATTTATAACAGATAAAGTGGAAGTCAAGGTAATTTAACTATTAATTATAATACTGAATACATGTTGTAGTTTTGGAATGGAGAATGATTTCTTCTTTTTTTGCCGGCAATCCAATTATAATATTGTAATATGATCGATTTCACTGAATAATTAGTGTACATATTATAGTTTTAATGCATGATTTTGTGTATGCTGTACCTCATTTGTATTCCATGCTTTGTTTTTCATTGTTTTGAACTTAAAGATTTGGAGAATTGTGGTGACCAAAGTTTTCTACTTTTTTAATTCCATTTTTTAGGAACTTTTTGATCCCAGTTAAGTACTGTAAAGGGCATTCATTATTTGACGACCAGATAGAATAATTGAAAAGATATAGAATACAGCACTAGAAATGGGTGCTGGTCCCAGTCGGAGTGTTTCCTTCCGAAACCCTGAGCCACCTGCCAAAATAATTCAGGTTCTAACTTATTTGCTAATATATTTTGTATATACTTGCTTTATTATCAAAAAATTAATTGCAATGTTTTACCCTGTTAGTTATAATCATATATTGTAAATAGCATTGCTTTTCAATTTATGTGTACTCAGATTACTGAAGAGGTCGCCCAGAGAATGACTAATCGTTATGGCAAATCAAGTACTGAAGCTGCTGCCGAGGCAAAGTCACCACCACCTGCGGCAGCTGGTAAACCAGCTGAACAACGAGCTCCAACAGTATCGGATATAGTGAATCCAAATCCTCCTCCTCCACCACCTCCCGCTACAAGTGGGGTAGTAGCTCAAACAGTTCCTCCTAGTGGCCTTTTAACGGCTGGGGCTAAGGGCGTCCCAATAATTGAAACCATTACGGCATATGAAGTGAGGCAGCAGAAAGACCTGGAGTTGCGAGATAACGATGCCTTCTGGGCGAGTAAATTAAAGGAATTAGAAGCACGGGTCAGTAGTCGATTCAATTCCAACCCATTTTTACTTGGTGTACTAAACATGATGCTTACAATCTTTAATTTATGGTTTTTCAGTATGTGGCATCTGCATTTGTCGCTGACGCTGAATTTAAGAAAGAAGTAGAAAAACTTGACAAATTAGTACCTAAACCGAAAGAGCCGGTGTGTCAAGACGTATCAGGAAAGGTTGCTAAGTGTTATTTGGAGAATGCCAAGCAGCCATTAAGATGTTCAGATGTTGTTAAGGAGTTTGCTATCTGCGTTGAAAATCATACAGTCGTAAGTTCTCTCGCAATCCATAAAAACTATTTATAACTATCTATTTATGAAAGAAACTATAATACTTCCTTTTTATTTCTGCCCAACAGAAAGGTCCCGTGTCCATGAGTGCGTAGTAGTAATTTGTGAATTTTAAATAATAATAATATATTTGGAATGAAGGCGCTGCCCCACCCTCCTCCTCTTCTGACATGTTCATAGTTTATTTCGCTGAACCGATGAAATTAAATGCCCTTCTTCAAACAAAATGCTATCGTCTACTAGTTGTTATAATTTAAAAGATACTAGAATGTTAAATACATAAATGAGTTGTGTAAAACTGATTCAAGAAGCAATGTAGTAATAAAAAATTATATGGTTAGAAATCAGACTGTCTGAATGGGAAACAATTTATTGTTCAAAGACTACCAAAAAACGAAGATAAATGATTTTACTTGACATGAAGCATGGTAATTTATAATAATAATTAGTACATTTACTCAGCGCCCATATTTCATTTACATCATACATAACTTAATACTATGCATACATGAATTATAAATGATAAAACTAATACTTTATGCTAAAACAATTGATTTGTAAATTTAAATAGTGATTATTATGGAAATTGTCAAGTATACGGAATTAACTTAAACTTAATTTAATTGACGAATCGTCTAAACATTCTTGTTTTACAAAATTCAGAATTTAACCAATCATTTTCCCTTTTCTTGCCATCTTTTTTAGACTTTCCAAATCAGGAACGGGGAAACAAGTACAATATTTACACTACAAACTTAATTGTAGCACCAAAGGCAACTACAACCAAAGTACGTAAATTATGAACTGATGGGTTTCTAGTAAAATTAGTCGAGCAACTTAGTAAACTATATATTATGTATATCATTAGCAGAAACAAAAATACTACAACGCAAGCCCTTAATGTGATGCATTAATTGCAACGCCTAAAATTATGCTCATTCATGACGTTTATGCCAATACTATTATGACCATGATTACAATATAGATAGAATATAATATATATAAAATTTGTCTCTTGATTAATAAGTTAAAACACACAGGATAAGGTTGCTTCTGTTCCGCTGTTTGAAAACTATATTTGATTTGATTTGAAGCACTTTATGATTTTACTGTTGCATTGCACGCAACATATATTTCTTGATGAAAAAAAATCTTCGAAAGCAACGTCCTTTTATCAGTTCGTCCTAAGCTGATAATCGCCATTCTGGGTAATGTATCTAACCCATGGCAATGCCTGATAGCCACTCTTTTCAATAATTTTTAAATAACGGACCTAAAAACATTCATAGTATTAATATGTTGAATAAGTTAATTGAATCGTTTTATAAAATGTAAGAAGCTTTACCTGTATTCCGGATGTGGTAAAATATGGTATTTCAAACCTCACTTGGATGGGAGGCCTACCTTCACTATCCTCTCCAATAACGGACGGTAATCCAAAATGAGCTCGCATTAAATATTCCTTTCCCCCTGGAAATGATTTTATTGTCCAAATGATGGCACTCTGCTCAGGGGCGTATTTAACGGATCCTATGCCAGTCTTGAATTTTGGCGAATCGGCGTCACCAGGCACTGGAATTATAATTTCAACGTTGTTGGCGGTAGACCGCCGTTTAAATTGGGACTTGGCCTTTACCATGTACTCCACCCTGCTGTGAGCATGCCTTTCAATAACTGATTCTATCCAAATCAGAGGTTTGACCTGAAACATTCCAGTGTACAATTTATTTCAGCAAAAGTTCACACAGAAATGCATGATTTTTTCTCAACTTTAAAATTCAGACAACTTACATGCGTGTTCAATCTATACGACATCAGCTCGAATTCTCCATCAGGTGGAATGAATGATATTGTACGATCAACTTCAAACCTATTAAACCGGAAGTACATATATAATTAGCTTCACTCACAAATATTGAATATAAACTGTTACGTCACCAACAACCCTATTCAATGATGTGTCATTCAACTAACCTTGAAAGTCGTACGCATTGATGAAACTTGACGTCTTCCAACTCAACTGACTTTGATTTCCCTCTACCAGTACTTTCAAATAGTACCTTATCGTTAAGCCCTAGTCTTAACTCGGGCATTCCTGAAAGATAAACCCTCATCTTTATCGCGCCCACTATTTCACTTCTCAAAATATGACCATTTGCATTCGCCTGTAAAGATAATCCATTAGTTACAAAACAAGTTACACTAACAGATCAAACATGACCATTTTCTCTCATAAAATTAAATCTGACCAATAGATTAACGGATTCTATGACATCTAAGAACACTTCATTTTTCCTATATTTGATTCCTTCCGATCGCCACGACACCGCATTGGTAACTGCCATGGGAGGTCTTGGCGCCACCTCTAATTTATGCCCTTCCTGTGTGATGTATCTGCAACACAACAATTAAACCCACAAAATGAGCACGATTATCCTAAACTTACAACACAAAAACACTTCCAATTCAAACAACATGGCCTTACTCCTGCAATATTTTACTATCCGTTGTCTGTGGATAACCAAAGTCAATCAGCTCATCCATCAACTCGTAAATAATTACGAAGTTATCTCTAATACTTTCCTCCTCCAACTCTTTGAAATATTCTATCATCACCTACAATCCCAAATAACATTTTAAAATTAGACACAAACAAACAATGAAATATTGTTTAAAAAACTGACAGCTTTTCCAATCTATTTACCTGCACTAATTTATGAAGGAATGCAAAAATTAATGCTATATTAGCATTCATTCTTGTGATGGACACTATATACAAATTATTATGCTTGATATACGCAAAGGTGCAGTCATTAGTAAGCAGTATAGGGGTCACATTCCCTTCTTCCTCCTTTTCCATCAACAACGGCATAAACTTTTCTATTGACCCCATGTCTGTATCCCCTCTGTAGTTTCTGGATATCAACACCTACAAAAATAAATATACCGTACTTAATTATCTCCGCAATATTTTTAATCAACTTTTTACCGCACAACAACATATTTTTTTGAAACTGTTGAAATGTTAACTTACTTTCCCCTTTACATCCAGTATAAACACAGCAGAGGACGACATTTTATGACGGGCCTTTGTTTATATATATTTCTGAATATTTCCAGCATTAACTATTGTTGTTATTTTAGTCTGCCACCCAACAAGTCAAGTGACAGAAAGAAGTTGGTAAGTCACCGAGTCACCCACTCACACAGACTTACAAGAAAATATACAAACAGCAGTAGTGGTAGTGAGAGAGGGGCATTTTGTATTTCGTGTGTAAAAAAGAAAAGATGTGATGATGATGAAGTTTCAGGCAGGTAGGTAGATTGATATTGCTACGAAGGAGCAAGTGCGATTTTTTATTTGCGGCGGAGTATACATTTTTTTGATAGTGCTCCACTGCCAACTTAAAAGGGTTAAATTGG
>JAQFZG010000792.1:0-26886 GCA_034695465.1 Entomobrya nicoleti | reverse complement strand
GACATAAGTATGGTTTTAAACCATGTTTTTATAACAATTCAAATTAGTGTCACATGTAAAGTAAATGACAAAGTATCGCATCTTACAGGTTACAGTATTGGTAAAATTGAACGATTAAAAATACAAATGAGTTTGCTATGCATACGAACAGTAGTACTAAACGTTTCCTTGGAATATTTATGTATCAAGTACCAGGACCACTCCACTATACTTACTTGGTCTGCTACACCTACAACTTCTTATAAATGCTCCTGAATTTTAGCCATGCCATGCCACTGCACTACTACTCACTCCTTCCACACACACACCACTTTACTCTCTTCTTTGCACACATAAAAAGCCTCTCTCTCTCTCTCGCTCCACTCTGCTGACTGTGACTACTAAAGTAGCAAAAGCAAAATCATCTCTCTTCTCCTCTAAAGGATAATATATAAGAGCTTTATACACAATTTTGGCGTTTTATGTTGTATACACACAACAGGAGGAGGACAAGCATGCAGAGAGGTAGACACATTGTATATCACACAGAACACAAAAACATCATCATATAACTTAAACAGCAAAAAAAACATAATAAAACATACTACACAAAATGTTATATCATCGTCATCTAAATACTCTACATTCTACATGCACACACACTCACTCACAAACACCTTATTATTTCGGCTGCTTCTACTTTTTGCCGTTGTCATGCTGGCCTGCCTGGCCGTCTTTTGATTCTCTGCAGAGTTGAGAATAAGAGAGCTGCCGTGTGTTACTACTGATTGTGTGTATGAGAGAGAGAGAGAGAGAGATAGAAGACTAAAAACTACAACAAACTCTCTACGACACAAGAAGGACATGCATACTACTACTACATTGTACACATTCACTCCTACTAAATATTGAGGAGACTCGCATTCACAAAACTGAGTACTCGACTCCTTCTTTTTTTTCTTCTTCTCTCTTGTGTCGTCGTCGTGCTACTAGTCTTCTTGGTTTCTATAGTCTAGCACAATAATATTCTATAGAATTTAATTCTCCTCCGCACATACACACACAAACTTACAATAGTACACGTTGCGTTTTTGCTACTTACTATTAGTACTACTACGAAATACTATTGCATACCCACGTAAGCGTGTATATATGGCGGTGGAGGACACACAAAAGAGAGAGAGAGAATCGCAATCGGGTTCCTCTCTCTCATCATCATCATCGCCATCGTTTACCTTTTTCTTCGTGAATTGAAATGCCAGGCCAGACCAGGCCACCTCGTCTTACCTAAAATTACTATCATCATGTCCTTACAGAAGCAATAGTGCGAGGCAACACTAGTAGGTAGATATTTTTCTCCTGCTCCTTTCAGCTCCGCTTCGTATTGTAGCGCACACAAATGAAGAAAACCTACAAAAAAGTCCCTTTTCAGGGGAAAAGCGACGGGAAAAGAGAATTGGAAGAACAAGTAATATTACTATATAGCTAAACGACAACAAAAGCTAAAATACCAGCAGCTCCACAGAAAAAAAATAGGAGAGAGAGAGAGCAGCATAAAAAATTACTACAGACTCCCACTACTTTTTTCCCTACTTAGCATTTACCCATTTTCTCATTCGTTTTTCTTTTCTTTTTTTTTGCTCTAGCTCTTGTGCAATAATAATAATCATAGTAATAATAAATATTCCCACTTTTCTCGTACTAAGGCATTTTCTCTTCTGGTATTATTATTATTGCTGACCATACCATACTACTACACCACTTCTTCTACTTGATGATCATCCTCCTCCTCATCACCATCATCTTTTCTTTCCTCCTAATCTTTATTGTAATCTTGATCATCATAGTTATAATCGCCCGAGAGGAGAAGAATCACAAGTAGTTTTCGTGTTGGTTAGTGGAAGAGAATAGCACACAAAAACACACATGCACAAAACTCAAGCCATTCATTCAGATAGAGACACAAACAACAACAAAAATCCAAGTAGAGATAGAAAGAAAGAGAGGGAGAGCGAGAGAGAGACGGGCATACAGAGACAGAAAGATAGTTAGGAAGAGAGAGAGAGAGAGAAGTAAGGAGAAAATAAGAAAAAAGAAAGAAAATAGGAAACAACAATGTTTCTCATAATCTTTTTTACTCGGCTGCCACTACACTATACATTGGTTTTCCACTAACATCAGACTGGAGTAAAGTATTAAAAAAGAGCTGAGGAGAGAGCACTCAAGAATAAAGAGAGAGAGAGAGAGCGAGGAAAAAAAGTATGTATCAGTTTGTGTGAGAAGGAGGATGAGAGAGAATGAGGATGATCATCATCACAACCAATCCAATCCACCAAGCAGAACAGCACAGGAGGAGCAGTAGATAGTTTACACACACACAACAACAGAAACACAGACATACATCTACTCACTCTCCTCACATAGCACCCACCACAAAAAATTTCTGCTTCATGTCTCTTTTATCCCAATGATGTTGATGTGATGTGATGTAGCCATAACTTCTATTGTTCTCCTTCACTGTTAAAGCATTAAAGCATTTCAGCTTTAAAAAAAAGTAGAAGGAGAACATAACAGCAGTAGTAGTAAAGCAGTATGAGCAGCAATGCACACACCACACCACCACCACACATAACATAAAAACACTTGAATTGAAAAAAAAATATACACAGGTACTTTATCTTTTTAAAGGGATATTAAAACAGTTTTCCACGAAGTGGAGAATTAGATGAGAAAAAAGAGAGAAGGAGAAAAGAATATGAATGGGTTATTTAAGTGCTGTAGTCTACACCACACTGCTATACATGAGTACAGACAGACAGAGAGAGGAAACTATTTTAATAATAAATAAAAACCGTTCTTTAAATTGTTGGACAGGGTAAACTTTAAAGAGACACGAAGAAAAAATAAAAATAAAAGACAATGTATTTAGCTAATGGTATTGTTACGCTCATGTTGATGATGTCTTTGTCTTGTTGAAGGAGAAGAATAACGTTTGGTAAAAGAAGAGTGTGAGGCGAGGAAAAAAGAAAGAGAGAGAACGAACACAGGGAAAAATACAAGAACAACGAAACGTGGTTTTTTTGTGTTTTGTTTACTCCTCCGGAGTACCAAGCAGCAAAAGACAGTGGAGGTATCTAAAAATGTAGTGGAGTGTGTGTGTAGTGAAACAAGTGAAGAAAGAACACGCCACGGACACAACACGACGACGATCAACAATAAATAATAATTTTCTCCATGCAAATAATACAGTGGTGGTGGTGGAAGAAGTAGTGGGAGAAAAAGAGAAAAAAAAAGAGACGACGACATGATATGATAAAACTGTGTGAGATATGAAAGGAGAAGAAGACGAGAGTGTGAAGAAACCCCGCTATGCACATATCTTTCGGTCTGCTTGTTTTATGATGATCATTTTGACGAATTTGTATCATTGGTAGTAAAAAAAACAAAAAAAAAATAATGCCAAGAGAAACAACTTTCCATGAAACATTTTCTTATTTAAATCCTTTCTCAACAAATGATGAGGGTGACAGCATCAAGGAGTGGAGTTAGTAAAAGAAGAGTACTAGGAACAGGAATAATACCAAGTACTTCTTGTGTTGTCGTGCTTCTTTTCTCTGTAGTAGCGGTTGGACCACCTCCTTGTTCAAAGCAAAGTCTCGTCGTCATCATCAGCGGATAAAAAAAAATTGGTACTACTCTCTGCTCTCCTTCTCATTTATATATTGTCTTGTGTGGTGGTCGTCACCGTAAAAATATAAAATAATAGCGATCACATCAAAAAATAATAATGGTGATACTGCTTTAGTGCTGCTCTCCTTTTGTGTCAATATTGGAATAATAACAGTATTGATAAATGCCGTTATTAGTACCACACTTAATAATAATCACATAAACAGATAGTCTGTGGGATAAAAAGTGAGAACAGAAGCTATAAAAAAATGCATGGGACACCTATTGCAAAATAGTTAGTGTGAAGATCAGTGTCAGTATTATTACTTCTCCTGTTATTCCTACAAAACTGTTTGATTAGTATGTGGAGTGTGGACTGTGGAGTGGAATAGTAAAAAATTATATATTAAAAAAATAATTTCTAAATCTATAAACTAAACAATCTCTCTGGAACTGAACAAAATCCCACACGGAAAAAAAAATTATTGTCCCTGCTGATCATGTTAGTGCTGCTATTATAATTATTTAAACATTAAATATGTTTAAAAAAGACTGTTTCTCCTCCGCATGACTGACATATAACACCTGTTATTTAAAAAAAAAACTAGTAGTAATAATAATAATGAGCTTTCAATAGAAAAATTGGCTATTATAGAAAAAAATTTATCTATCACGTGTCATCATCATCATCATTCTTGACTTGACTAAATACTAACTGTACCCCTTTGATAAACAAAAGGAAAAGCTCGACTAAACTGGCTGATAAACTATTCGACTCTTTTATTGAATAACATGTTATACTTTTATCTTTAAACAGAAAAGAAACATGAGAAAAGTGTTAAAAGTTGTGTTATAGTAGTAAGTAAACTGTGCTAACATTTATTATCATCATTAGTTGTTCTAATCATTTTTGCTGAGACTCTCATCGTGATAAGTTAAAAGTGTAGAGATTGGATATTGTACCACTGCAACAAATAATTTTGTATATTGGTAAGTAGCTCTCTTCTTGAAAACGAAGAATATCTATATATTTTTTTTCCTCTCTGTCTACTTCACGTCATGTGTTTTTCTTTCTGAGTCTGTGACTGTTGTTGTCTCTCTGTGTTGCGTTGCCTTTGCCTTGTCTCTTCTGCATCACTCTATCAATAACTTGAGGGGAAGACACACACAAGAGAGCGAGAGAGATCATCTGATGATTCTCTATCCATTTTTTTTTGAAAAAAATAAATCTTGTTAAGTCTTCATAATGTTCATTTGATAACCAACTTACAACACAACAAGTTCTTGTCAAGAACATGTGAATTTATTGATATTTTGCTCATCAAATTCTGATAGTCACCATTTACCATACTATATCAGACTCTTTGAGAGTGAAAAAGTGCATATAAATCTTTTGAGAGTCCCTGTGTGACTCAGTCAGCCAGTGATGGTAATAACATTATATATTCTACTGTAAAAACGTGACATTTTTTTGCACAGAGGGCAAAGGACTTGAAGAAAAAGTGATGGAACAGAAATGACGACGGGAGTAGTGATAAAAATAATGAATATATTAAACCGTTGTTACCGTGATGTTGTTCATAGTAGATGACACCAAATTTTGTTGGTCTGACTGTTGGATAATGAGAGAAAAATAATTTTCAGGGAAAAAGAAAAGAAGAGCTTTTTCAAAGAAAAAAAAACAGAGAATAAATTTGTGAGTATTATTATCATCAACGTCTCGTCATCATCATCATCTCTACCATTTTTTTTTTTCTTGGTATACATTTTTCTCTCTCTTATTGCCTTGTGCTCCTCATCATCATCTTTTTTTTACTGGTCTGCTCTTCATCTTGTCTTCATTTTTACCTCCTGCGTCTTTTTTTTTTCTTGCCTGCTTCAAAAAAAATTGTTTGTTTTAAAACATAAGCAAGATTTCAAGAAGAAAAGAAGAAGAATGTCGTGTTGTTGTTGTTGGACGGAAATTCACAAGTTGAACGAGAGCACTGCTTCTAGTTCTTGTACAAGGAGGAAAGTTTAGATAAAAAAAAGTAAAATGGTGATGTGGGTGCTACTACTGCTGTAAAAATTTGAAAATGGTGCTAAAATAAAATAGTGAAATTGTGTTCTCTAAACAAGACGGATTTTAATGTTTGGAATATATAGCTTACATATAACATACATAATTACACATAACTAATTATAGAAACCTTTACGAGAAAGAAAAAAAAACTGTTTATCAGTTAAGAATTTTTTTGTGCTCTCTGTGTGTTTTTTTGTGTGCAACGTGCAAAATAACACGGTGAACAAAAGTTGAAAGTAAAGCAATATTAGTAATTTCCATCGTCGTCATCATCGTCATCAGTCTAACTTAACTCCAATTTCCGTTAGGTAACTAACTATTTTAAGTATTTTTTTTCTCTGTTTAAAATTCTAGTCATCAAAATTTTTACGATGGTATAATATAAGTCCTTGTTTTATAGTTGAAAAAATAATTAGTTTTTAGTCATCATCATTTATATTTTTATGGTATTTTGTCCCACACCTCCTTGACAACAGAGCTATAAACATCCAGTGAATTTCCTTTTGCATACGATTGACGATATTTTTTCCTTTTCAAAAAGCCATTCTCATCGTTAAGAGTGCTCAGTACATTCGTCCACATTATTATCCAAAAGTTCACGCCCTTCCACTAAAAGAAAATCTATTTTGGCCTTTCAGCTAGGTTTACGTTTTAAGATTTATTATTTCATCGTTTTTTTTCTTCTTCTCCATATAATATTTATAGGCATTTTTTACGAGCATGTCAATGAACATGTCGTGTACACTGTGTGTACCATTACTACTGACTAAATTTAAGTATGTCAGCTGTTGTTGGCCGCTTGATGATAATACGCCTTCCTGTTTTTCTCTCTTGGTTCATCTCATCTCACTAAACTTGTGTAAGAAGACATTCCCTCATCCTCATATATCTCAGTTTAGTATTTGGGTTGGGACTCCCATTTGCATTTGCACATTTGCAATAAAATATTACATATGTAGAAATGACTTCTTTCGCAAAAATTTCATGCTCAATTTCTGTGTAAATTCGGCTCGCTCGCAAATTAGGAAGCATTATGTATGCGTTTCATGGAAATGCGTTTATTGATTGTAAAAACATAGCATGATTTACACCCTCATAACAAAACAGCTGAACAAATGAACTATAAATTATACAAAAGCTTCTGCCTTGCTAAAACGCCAGCAAAATGTAACATCACCCGTCCGTGCTCCGACAGGACACTTTTATGGGTTGTTTTTTTTTGTTCCCGTGCTCCCTCTTGTCGTGTTTTTCACCCCCCGACCTGTCGCATCCCATCGACCTTTGTCCATTTTATTCAGCATTTTATGTAATTTTCAGGTAGCACTCTCTTTGTCTCGTTCAAACGACCGACATTTCATGAAAGTTCATAGAGTACCTAGGTATATACCTACATTTCATTTTTCATGTAGTTTAATTTAAAGCCATTTCATCACAGAGACAATCAACAACTCAGTGCATCAATCTTTTTTATTCATCTGGCATTCCGCTTTCCATTTGCATTTCCACTGTTTTTTTTGTTTTCGGATAACACTATTTCAGTGTTGTGTTCTCTCTCAGCTCTCTGTTCATGTCCTTTCAACGAACACTCAGGCTCAACACTCACAGTCCAATAAATGATGACATCATTGATGATGATAGATTGTTGGTTGATTAAAATTGTCTCTGGCTTAGTGTAATATATCACATCGCTCACTCTATATGCTTTTAGTTCAATCTGTGTTGAGCTACCTTAGCATCATACTTTACCGCATTCATTATCCATGCAAAAAAAAAAGAATAGAAAAAAGCTTACTTACTGGTAACTGTACTAAACTTTATTTTTCTGATATGCTCAACTTTTGATAAAACTTGTTCGGAACTGATTGATTGCTCATGGTAAACCATTATATACATACACATATAATTTGCACTACAATGAAAACATTTTAAAAGCAAAAATCGACAGAGCAATCGACAAGTTTGATATTAGTTTAGATATTATTATTATTATTATTATAAATATATCATATTACTCATATTAGCATGGACAAGGGAACGTTAAAAAAAGAGGAAATCCAAACAGGAATCACGTACTCCTTCTCTAAACTGATTAATAAATATGTTCTCAATGACTAATCATCAAATGATTTCGACTTGATGGTAGGGATGATGATGATTGGTATTTTGTGCTGACGATGACGATGCTGTTGTTAGTTTGTGATGTACTTTGTACACTCATATGCTTCTTGTCGTTGTGGTCACCGTTAGTGTGAAATAATACGTGAATTTTGTACACCTGCGTTTGACTGCAAAAAAAGCTGACCTCCGTTGATTATGATTATGACGGTAGTAGTCAGAATCAATTGTTGGCAGTATGGTGGTGGTGGTGACCTTATCAAACGGTTTTTTTATTATTATGATTATTACTTCTCTCTGTCTATCTCTTTCTCTAGTTATAGTAAGTACCTGCGCTGTTGCTGCCTTGCTTTTGCTGTCATATGTCAGCAGCAGACCAGACCAGTTCATGAATGGACGCAATTATGTTATAATAATTGTTTTTTGTTTTGCACGTTCAATGTTATATAGTTCGTCATTTTGCTAGTTAATTGTAGAAAAAAAAATTGGAAGAAGAATTAGGTTTTTTTTGGAAGGGGGTGGAGTGGTGTTGAATGTTGCGATAGAGAGTGGACTATATTGTACACAACATTAAGAAGCTATTATTATCATATGTGTAGTAATCATTATTATAATGATAATAATAAGTGCACACCTCACCTGGCGTATCTTGAGTTTGGCTCTTCTGTCATCTCATGTATAAGTATGATAGAATGATAGACTATAGCCCATTCCCTTGTTCTCGATAAACCACACGAGTAACACTGTTGTTACCCTTTTTCGATAGAGGAGTTGTGGAAGAGTGTCTTGATGAACTTGCGTAGTACTAACTGCGAACTATAATGGTACAAGAATATATCAAAGAACGGTACAAAAAGGCTTTATATTTTGAGCATTGATATGCTAACGTTTACATTCGCAACAGCTACTCTCATAGTTCACATAGTCGTAGTCTCTTCAACGACGACAACCAGTAGTCTTCAAAGGCTTTGATGTATGTTATATAATGGAATGGAGGTAGCGTAATATGCATATGTATGCCAGCGTAAGAGGTAACAAACTGCTTCCCTCTGACTCTCTGAACGAACGAACATATACAAATGACATTAATGACAGTAGCAGCAACAGTAGTCATTCATCATAGGAAGAGCACTGAACCAAGTTCATCAGAGCGATGAAAAAGGGAGGAAGGAAGACGCATATAAAGGGCTTTTTGTACTTTGTTCCACAAGTTTTTTTTATGACATTGTCGACTCACAGTTTTTTTTAATTTGAATAAATTTCAGTCAAGGTGTACAAAAGAATACATAAAAGTTGACAGTTGATTACTTTCATATTTACTTAATTACATTTGATTTTCTAATCTTACAGGAATCGACGAGGAGAGCTTTAAGATATGATGATCACCAAGAAGCAGTTCTGCAGAAGAGATCCGGCCAGCTGTCCATAGTAAGACATTGGTAGGAAAAAGTCAACTTAAGGCGAAGTCGTACATGACAAAGCAACATTACAGCCATATATAAATACATGGATTCTAGAAACGAGGATTAATTTCCTCCACTGCCATTCTGAAAGTCTGATATTTTTTCTATGCAAAACAATGATGATGTGATATGATGATTAGTACATACATACTGTGCATACACACATCGTTTTAAATCCCAAAAGGAACAGAGAAGCATCAGTAACGCTGTATGCACTGCTATAATATATAACTTGGTAACAAAAAAGCGTTTGAAAGCCGAACAATATCATCATCGCCACCGTCATCACATCATCCCTTTTAATCATCATTCTTCCTTTATATTCAACAAGCTGATGCTAATAAAAAAGTGTGTTTTCTATTTGTGTGCTTTATGAATGAGACTATATATAAAACGGAATAAAGCAAACATCAACTTCATTCTCAACAACAACAAGAGAGAGAGAGAGGGACAAAAAAATAATTGCTCTGCGCACTTCTCAATAACCAACCAAGCTAATCAGTTCAACGACTCCCATCATCAGCATTGTAGGTCTCTCTACTGGACTGGTGACGACGGGTCCTCCTCCATCTACTCCTCTGCTTCTGCGACTACATTGTGAAAACGCAGTCAGTCAATCAGTCAAGTCAAGCCATAATCAGCTTCTTTCTGCTCTTTTTTGTGTAGGACAGGCAGCCCATAAAATTAAACGTCAGTTCCCCAAACAGCATAAGTCCTTTTAAAAACCATCAACAAAAAAACATCTAAGTCCCAGTGATCATCTCTCGACTTGATCGCGAATCCTGACACTTCACTCGGCTCTCTTTTTCTCCCACTATTCGTGTGGTTTATTTTCCTTTTTGCAGAGACACACATACAAAATAATAATATCAGCCAACAAACAAGCTGTGCATTATGGTGTGCATAGCATAACTCATCTTTGTGATTTTCATGCATGCACTAGACTCTCAACACAAAACATAATTCTTTCGGCTCAGCAGCAAGTGGCTGTCCAGAGAAAAGCTTGTCAACTTCCTCATCAATTTCATCGCCGAAATCAGCAGAGATAAATAGAAAACGAGTTGTATAAAACAAAATCATTTCAGGTTAGTTGACGGAATTAAAACAGAAAAATAAGTCATATTACTCCCTACCACCACTATCAACGTCAGGATAATAATTCTTCTGTGCAAGTTTTAATATCAAACCAACTCCAGTCATTTAGAGCTGACAAACAAGTGGTAGTAAATAAAAATACAGAGAAGAACAAATGATAATAATAATATGAAAGGAAAATATAAAACGTGACAGTTTTGTGATCGTTGTGGATTATCCTCTTTGTTGTCACCAACGCAGCCACAAATTATTCTCCTTGTTGGAAGGAATAAAGTGACCTGTTGTGTAGTTTTGTGTGTCTCTAATGACTACTTACGCTCAATTAAACCAAGTAATAAAGAGACTTCCCCAAAGAGATTCGCAGAAAAGAGCACGGCTGCTTACCGAGGGACCTGCTTTTATGGATTCTGCTTGTTTATGACAATCAAAAGTTGAATATAAAACCACATCTCTCTTGTCTCTGGTGTAATTAAAATGAAATAGACACGACCCGAAGATGGAACATCATTTACACCTTTTTGAATACATCATTGCTATAAACTGTAATAGTGGATAGTGGACACGTAATATTTTTACAACGAGTTTATCCGAATAATATGCAAGTTGAACTTTAAACTGACGCCATGTAGAAAGGAACCCTTTTCTGGTTTTAATCTTTCATGCAAAAAAAATATAATATATCCAGACGCACAAAATACGCCTACACACACTTCACAGAAGTTTTCTCTTTTGACTTTTTCATTGGTAGACTACTTCATACATCGCATTTATATTTACATTTGTATACCTATTAGAGTTTTTAGACGAAAATCCATAAAATAGTTGGAAACTTTGTACTACCCAAGACTAAACTTTAAAGTATTAAAATTAATTAGTTGTCAACAGGACAATCCAATTTTTCCATGCATCGACAACAAAAGACACATACCATTCATAGGTCGATAATTATAAGTATGAAAAAGGAAAATTAATTGAAAACAAATATTTGATAGACACGTAAAGTCGTTGAATTAAAAAATAAGATACTCGAGAGCAGATGGACAAGTAGATGTGTTAATTGTTGCACATTTTTTTAATTGACGAAACGAAAAGATTTTTTTTTGTTTGAAAGCCGTTTAATTCGTAACACGTGTGTCAAATATCTTCCATTATGTCAACAATAATTCTTAACATAGATATTTAGCAGTACATTTAATTCATTAGTTTTCTTAGTTACAAAAATACTTTGTACGTTGTTGTTTGTAACACAAACGTGCAATTCTTCAAGTAATAAAAAGTAGTACAAGAAGCAGAAGTTAAATTTTTAACATCAGTAACAATGGCGGACCTCGAAGCTGTATTGGCTGATGTCAGCTACTTGATGGCCATGGAGAAAAGCAAAGGCACTCCGGCGGCCAGAGCTAGCAAAAAGATCGTTCTTCCTGATCCCAGGTAAGGAAAAAAAAATCATTCAAACTTATTATAATTATGGAAGTTCTATGCGCTTTAAGTTGAATACTGAAAAGAAAGTAATAAAATAACAACTTTTCAATAACAAGTCGTACATATATACGTTTACACTGTCGTCTATCAGAACTTTTCCTAATATTTCTTTTTTACTTTCTTCGGCAAAAGTAAACAGAGCGAGAAGCGTACAACACACATTAATGGCAAATTGTATCTTATATATTGCGTAAGTAAATGTAGAATTTTAAGTGATTGGAACTATTTTCTCCAAGAAAGCGAAAAAGTTTTAAAGTTTTTTTTATATATATAAGTTTGATATAATGTGATGATGAAAATGTGCATCGGGTAAACGAGATAGCATATTTGTCTGTGGGGAAAAAAAGGAATTAGCAAAATGAGAAGTTGAAGTATCATCCGATCGACAACATTTTGGGCCTAGGGAATAATTCTCACGTCAAACAAAATGCACTTCAGAGGCTTCAGAGCCATCGGCAATAGTTTTTATGCTTACGAAACGAATATGTACATTATGCCAATATTTGTGCACAACAAGGCTGAGTTTTCAGCAGTAGGCAGCATTGGTATACCATACTCAAAGCTATGCAGAGCCAAGTAGCGTATGGGGAAAGCATAGGGAAAAGTATGTACTTACATCAGTTGTTGAAGAAAGCATACAGCCTACTCCTCCAAATAAAAGTAGTGTCGCGCAAAAACAGCTACTCAACAAAGGATGTAAATACTTAAGGCACTAATTTTTATCCTATCTGAAAGTATTATATTGCATAAAATTGACAACTTGTAATATTTACAAGTTTAGCCTGTAGACAGAGATTATACTTTACTGTAGAATGTTAATTAAAGCATCTTATTTCTAATTGGGCAGTGGGTGAATTAGAGTTTGGAAGAAGGACGGTAGCAATTCAAAACCAAACTATATTTAATGTCCAAGTCAAAATCATCGACGGTTTACTCCACACATGTGGGTTGTTTGTAGTTGGTTAGAGGCGGCCTCTCGGGAAGATTTTCAGTTAATGTAAAAAGTCAAAAATAATATCATGTCATTTAGGTAAATATCTCTTGAGAATTTTCTGGCATTTTTGTTATTGGTATGAGAATATGTATATATAATGTAAGTGAAATTACATATTACTTATGTGTATATGGTATTGATAAATATTTGATTTTAATTGTGAAAAGCCAGTTTCAAATCCCATCCACTCCATGCTCCCATTTAATGACATGAAAAAGGCAGTGTCGCAATAGCAATCCAAATCCTACAAAAGTTATTTTAAAAACAATGTAAAACTTTGTTGGAAATACGAGACTGGTCTGGATTGGAGATGAGTGTTTGATTGTTTATTGATTAGTAATGAGCAGGTTGTTGCTACTTAAGTATACACCTTTTCCTAACGAAACTATAGGTGTGCTTTAAATAATCTATATAACTCTCTGACTACCTCTTAGGCTCCGTGTTGTTATATATTATATTAATAATGTCGTTATATCGTACGAATTTTCAATTCAGCTACCTTCAACCTTTTGTATAGGTTGTAAACGTGGATTTTCAGTTGTTGCCTGATCAATTTCACTTGAAAAATTTATGAATACATTTAAGCTAAAAGTTGAGCCTTAGAGGTTACATTCGTCTTGCAAGTTTTAGCCATTCTAGCTCTTTCCTTGCTTACCCGCTAATAGCCGAAAAGCCGTAGAACGCATGTCTTCTTCCACTTTTCCATAAACGTATTACAAGGATACACATTACGGCACTGAAGGAGAAAAATTGGTAGAATCTCAAAATGAAGGATGGCCACAAGGGTACGACACTGTTTCCAAAGTCCTATTTTTCTACATTGGGTAGGAACGGCAGGACAGGTAGTTCTAAAAAATATACTTTACATATTAGTTATCATATGCCTACCTACCTACACCCAACAACATTAAGTCAGTATTACGTAGGCTACTTCACTGGGCAATTTACTGGTTATCCTCTTATCGCCAATGCATCCGTTCTACTTATTCATTATTCGGCCCTGTTAGCCTAAACTTCCACGAGTGCCGAAGACAAATGTTGATGCTACTTTCTCCTGATTTTATTTTAAGGCATTTAATAAAAATTTGAGGCACCTGTTTTGTTTTATCACAAAGTTCATACTTTGCTCAAATGACAAGCACATAAATAACAGCTCTTCGCTCTACCTACATCCACGTACTCGAATTACACAAGCAAATGTACTTTAGCTTTCTCTCTAGTTGGGCGTTTCGGGGGTAGCGTTGACTTTTTTGTGTGAGTGTGATACTTGAAATATATATTTTTAAATCGCTGATAGTTTGCATAAATGATATTAAGACGTGATTTAAAATAATATAATTCGTAAGCAACGCATCATGTAGCGCGATGCTAAACAGTTAAGGAATGCATGGGAAGTAGATCTCCTGATTACATTCATTATTACAAAAAGGCTTTCAAATGGGATTAAAATGTGGGCAGATTTCTCCTCCACAACATACTTTTGCGTAATATAACCGTTTATCCTATGTAATGCTGCAAGGTTTTGTAAAACTCTCGGTTATGTGAGTAGGGGTGAAGCCAGGACTGGTAGGGTAAAGTTAATCATTAGATGTTTGAGGTACTTAGACAAAAAAAAACTGCACAAAAAGATAAATTTGATAGAAGTACATAAGGCAGAGGTAAATAGAGGTTACAACAACAATTTTATCGCTGTTTATTTTCCCCCATCTAGATATGCTTGTCATGTCCAATTTACAAGCGCATCAGGTAACCAATATTACGGCTTTTAGCTTTGACCGCACAGCAAGCGGCTTTTACCTACACTTCAACATCATCATGATGGAGAATCATGTAAGCGTCTTAGTCAATCAAACACGGAGTCAGTCGGGTACGATAACCACGGTTTCGCCGAGCTTGCAAGTGAAATTCATAGGAGTGATGTGTTTCAAATGACATGAACATGGATAAAAAAAATGATAAAGTGCCATGCACGCGATGTAAATTATTGTAAGGACAAGCTGAGGGAGATTATGTCATCGTGTGTGTGTCCATGTGTTCGTACTACGTACACACAGTAAAAAGTATTAAAGTCCCGAACGTAAGGTAGCAGACTGACAATAAATCACGACATTGCAAACTGTAATGATGATGATGATATGATGAGGCACACTTGTAGCGAATTTTGAGCGTCGAGAAAAGGTAAAATGGAGAATATGTAGTGCAAAAAGAGCGAAATGGAGTAAATGCTGCAGGATGACTTTTTCTCATGAAGGTGTTAGAAGCCCTTTACATGGTCCAAGGAGAATAAAAGGGTAAATAGGATGGATGGATGATTGGTTTGGCTGGCTGGCCGTTTGGCTGAAATAGAAAGAAGTTATGATGATTGTGCACTGAAGCGCTACTTATATCACACAAATTACTACCAAGTCGTATAATATTGAACAAGTTTTTACTAGAGACTATTGAATTGATGTATGTGGTGGGTTGTTTTGTGTGAGAAGGAAATTATCAAGAACTTCATCAGGAAGTGTAATGGGCTTTTTCCCTTTTTTATTTTTCCTTTTTCTCTTTCCTCTTTATTCATCGCGTTTTAGCTTTCTCCGTGTCTCTGCTTTCTCTCTTTCCACCTACTCAAAAATACACTTTAACGTAAGTAAAATGACTGCAAAAACGATACTAGGTGGTGTTTCAGTGTTCAGTTGTCATATAAAATTGAGCAACCGTGTAATATTTTAATGTGTTGTATAGTACCTAATGCATTCCAGTCGAGATTGGATTCAAATTAATTACCTTTTATAGGACCAAGACAAATACTTGGCTGCTCGGGGCGTTTTACGATGAATGCGCACGGGGCACTATCGTCATTTTACACAATTCAGTTGAGATTTTAATGGGGATTTTATGGATGTTTTATGTGTATGCTCCCTGTTCAATGCTGCTACCTTTATCTCCACTTATAAAGCTTATTATTATGTAGGAAAAAGCAATAAAAAGTCAATTAGAAAATCTAAGGATGCTGTTGGTACTGCGGTGCGGTGATAATGCTGGTGTGATGATGCCAGCAAGCAAAGCCACAGGCACAAGATAAAGGTGTGTGTATTTATGTGTTATGCGATGTATTTGAGCGAGAGAAATGAATGAATTGAGTGGAGGTGGTGGAGAATCGAGAAGGGAAAATAATGTATTATGGAATCACCGTCATCATCATCATGAAATGTATCGTCGTATTATGATCATCATCATGTCGTTGATCCTCTTCATCTCAAACCGTTCCTCCTGCCCTGGGTATGGAGATGGAGTGCTTTTACGTGTACTTGTGCTCACACCCGCTCTATTGAATGAGGTGAAAGTAAAATGATGTGATTAGGTAATAGTAAACGCGAATAAATATATTTGTGTGTTGTGGTGATATGCTATGCTCACCAGCTCACCCTGTCTCCTTCTTGCTCTGTTTATTTTTTTGCCGAGGATGTGTAAGTTAGAAAAGTAAAGTAAGTAATGTAAAGTGGGAAAAGGAAATAAGGTCGTTTACTCTTTTAAGTGCATCATCATACATTGCTGAGTATAAGTAGGAAACAACAATTTCCCAAGGAATGACACATGTATAATAAGAAACGAGTGCATAATAAAAAATGGCATGGCAGTGTTGCCGTAGTAGTAATAAAATGATATTAATAATGCTATGATCCTGATGAAATGATGATGATCCACACTCTTTACCTTCTTGTCTGTTTTTCTTTTGTGTTCCTGTGTTTAGTGTGCGTAGCGTAATGCACAAGTACTTGGAGAAAAAAGGAGATGTCACGTTTGACAAAATTTTTGGACAGAAATTGGGTGAGTTGTTCAGAGAATTTGATTATTGTACCAAGAAAAGGAATAAAATGAAATAAAGGAGGAAGGTTGCATGTTCTGTAGAGATACATAACTTGCAAAATTCAATTGAATTTTTTTTGTGGATTTCGTGATGGGATTTACTTATGTGGTCGGTCACCTTATATTTGCTTTGTTCTTCTTCTTTGCAGGCTATCTTTTATTCAAAGACTTTTGTGAAAACGTAGTTGAAGAGCCAATACCTCAAATAAAGTTTTATGAAGAGGTATGTACCTTATTTTATGTATGATATATAATGTTCACTCTTTATGCTCGGATGAACTGGGCTTGACTGGTTGAAGATGAATGAATAAGTAGAGTCAAGTCTAAGGAGAATACACGCATGGATAAATTATTGAACAAAAAAATAAAAAAATCTTTTCTCCATTTTACCTGCTTGCCTGATTCTATCTTGATTTCTCCTGACAGATTAAAAAATTTGAAAAGATGGAGACTGTAGAAGAACGAAGGAAAGCGGCTAGGGAAATTTACGATAATTTTATAATGAAAGAACTGCTTTCGCATACACATGTAAGAAAATCGCTGATATTAACTATTCATTGTTCTAATGGTATATCTATTTCATGATGTTTTTTTTTGTACAATTTTCGTTTTGGTTAAACTTAAATAGAATTTCACAAAAGAAGCCGTAGACCATGTTCAAAAACATTTAATTAAGAGTGATGTCCCTCAGAATCTTTTCGAGGTAAGAAATTTGCATGATAATGACATGGATACACTGATTATAATTATCCCGGAATATTTTAAGTTTGAACATTCGAAGTTTACGTTTTCATTTTTTCTCATTCTAGCCGTATATCGATGAAATATTCAATTATTTACGGGCCGATCCGTTTAGGCAATTTCTTGAAAGGTTTGCAGAACAAAGATTTATCACACATTTGTCGGTTTTGTCCATATTGGTGCAAATGAATCTCTAAATTTGTTTTTTTCTTATTTGTTTCAGTGACAAATATACTCGTTTTTGTCAATGGAAAAATTTGGAGCTAAATATTTCCGTAAGAAAAGTATACAAAATTATTTATATTCAGACACTATAAACAGTCCTAATTCTTAAAATAATAATTTTTGTTCGTTCAATTTGTCTTGTAAAATATAAATCATAGTTGACAATGAATGACTTCAGTGTTCATCGTATTATTGGGCGTGGTGGTTTTGGTGAGGTGTACGGTTGTCGGAAAGCAGATACGGGGAAAATGTATGCAATGAAATGTCTGGACAAGAAGCGGATAAAAATGAAACAAGGAGAAACCCTTGCTCTCAATGAAAGAATCATGCTCTCTCTAGTCAGCACGGGGGTAAGTACACTTACACTTTTTATCCTTTTAATTATTTAACAAAAATGTAAGCCACACACTGGAAAAAAACAAGAGCGACGAGAAAGAGAGAAAGGAGAAATAGTGGTAGTAGATATAACGTAAAAACAAAACCAAATCACCATCATGCATGCTGGGGTTTCGTCCTTTCGCTTTCTCTCGTCGTTCTTCACATTACTGTCCTATGTGGTTGGCAGCGGAAAAAAGTAAAGTGCTTGTTGGCAGTCCATCTAGTTGTCTAGTGGTTGCTGTTGCTGGTACTACTAAACCAATCCGTTGTTGTTATTGTTTTAGTCTTTACATTGCACAGAATAAAAGTTGAAGGTAAAATACGTTCATAAAAAAAGAAAAAAACATCTGTATGTATTTATGTATGTATATATTTACGTTGAATTGGTGCTAATGCAATGAGAGAAAACGATGTAAAGAAGTAGTTTAAGATGTTATTAGTAAAAAACCGCTTTAGCCAAAGATCATTTTGTATTCTACGGCCGCTTTCCCTAAACCTTTCCCAGGGGAGAGTTTTGTTGGTACAACAGTAGTAATGTACTTGAGAAGCGTAAAAGTTCAGTGCTTAAGACTCAACTTTCACATGTGACTTGTTAGACTTTACACAACCTTGTGGAAAAACAACATGGCACCTATCACAATTCTTGATCCACTTTATTTTTACTGAAAATTAAAACGGTTAGACAGACGGACATTATAAAATGGCGTAGTTAGCACGTACTTATTTTGCTCGCCAATTCTCGCGTCACTTGTTAATAAAGCGTGTAAAACTACAAGGAAAATTGGAAAACCTGACCGTAGAACCGTACAACAGAAAATCGACCTCGATCACGTTTTTAGCTGACCGTTGCTGTAACGCTGAATGAATTTAACAATTTGCCTTTCTTAAAAGACTTTCTCCTTTGCATCTTGACTTTAACTAGTTTTCATTATTGCTGTTTTTTGGGGCGAAATGAAGAAAACATTTTCTTTTCGGATGAATTGGTGTAGAAGCCTTTTTTTAGTTCATAACGCTTTTAAGTATTCAGTATCTCGGCATATATATTTTATAAGACAGTAATTTTGCACGGTCCGAGTATTTCACTACCTACATGACACTACAATAAAAAATCTATTTTGTTTTTCTTCTTCATCCACTTATTACATCAACTTACGGAATAACAAAAGTGTTTGTGTTCCATACTGCTACGGTATGATATGAGTATATGAGTCATGTTGTATGAAAGCACACAAACAGCACACATCATGTTGTAAAAGTTTGATGAATACTGCTTACTTATAACTTTCATCCATATGCCTACTACAATAGATGGTCGGACTCGACTTCGTGTTGGTGTTGGTAGTGTCAAGTTGTAAATTTAATGTGCTTAAATGCAAAAACTTCTCTCTACCTCTTCTCTTCTCTGTAATAATCTTATATTACAAAAAACTAACACAACAACGAAGGGAGAACAAGCAGCCTTGTTTAACAAAACAACAAAGCATTTGTTCTTTTTCATCTTTGTTTTCTCCCGACGATTCTACATTATAGTGCTGCCTTTTTACTTGTCATGTGATATGATATGACTCTGACATGACCCTACTTATACAATGCATCCTTTGCTTGCCTTTGTTATTAGTGTGTTAACTTTTAATGCCGCTTAACTACCTACCATGATTTATAATTAATGTCGTTCTACACGTTATTGCATATGAAATGTGGCTCATAATAATGATGCTTCGTTTTCGTTATATGTCAGTATGTAAGTACTCTCTACTGGACTTAATAACAAGGTTCTACTTGTCTGTATCCCGTCCGTATGTACGTCCGACGCCCATCTAGCAATTTAAAATTTTAATCTGAAATAATACGGTACTGAAAAATAGTGGAAATATATTTTTTTGAATTCGGAGGAGAAAAATTATAACAATTCAACGGGATTTCGAGCTGTTGATTCCGAATCTATCGTTTAAGTTTAAATTCAACAATGGCTTTTTCGGCAACTTAATTTGATCATTCACAATGGTTTATCATATGTACTACAATTATGTATCTTGCATTCACGCACAAATAAAATAACATAGCTGACTTAAAACGCATTTCCTTTTGTAGCAGACCGAGACGTGTGACTTACATATAACGTATTCCATTGTTTGTGTTAGAAAACGTGATAACAGCAACTGTATTGTATAGAAATCAGTACACAGCAACAGCGATACCACCTTCGCCAACACACAGGTGTAAAATGATAATGACTTTGAGCAAATAAAAAAGAGAATAAAAAGAAAAAGGGATTTGTTGTGTTTGGCGTTTTAATATCCTTTTTTTGTCCTGCTGTTCGTTTTTCATTGTTTTCAAATTTGGTGTGTTTTATGGGTAAACCGTTATTAATATTGTTGTTTTTCTAATCATGCAGGCGGACTGTCCTTTTATTGTATGCATGACGTATGCCTTTCACACCACGGACAAACTGTGTTTCATACTCGACCTGATGAATGGTGGTGACCTCCACTACCACCTGTCCCAACACGGAGTTTTTAACGAAGTGGAGATGCGCTTTTACGCGGCGGAAGTTATTCTTGGTAAGCCAATAATATTGATGATGATGGTAGCAAATTAATCAAAAAGCACTAAACTACCAAGAAAAGTCAAAACACTCACACACATTTTCAATTACACACTTAATTTCACACTTACGCCAACAAAATTTATGTATGCAATGCAATTGTCGGTGTTATATACTGCGCAGGGTAGACACGCTATTATGCTGTCACTTATATACCACGTACTTGTAGCATACAAAACCAATGTAATTGTTGTTGAATTGACGCTACGCGTGTAAAATTGTAAACACGTCTTGCAAATTGCACGTTCAACGTGAAATAAAAATTTGTCTGGTCTGATGATGATGATCACGACGATGAGGATGCCTGTCTGAAGAGTAGTATTTTTTAGTGTCTGAAGAGTGTTTGGTTATCTATGTGCGTTTTTTGGTTGAAAGTGTATGCAAATGAGTTGTTTAATGAGAGTACGTTTCGTTAATTGGTTGTTGTCTGGTCATTATATACCTTGTCTCTTATCTTGTAATGTTTTTGCAGGACTTGAGCACATGCACAAGCGCTACATAGTTTATCGAGATTTAAAGCCCGCTAACATTCTTCTTGATGAGCACGGTCACGTTCGAATATCGGACTTAGGATTGGCTTGCGATTTCTCCAAGAAAAAACCTCACGCCAGCGTGTATGGCCCCAATCAATTAAGAAATTATATATATTTCCTTTATAATCTTATTTATGCATTTCCATTATCGTTGAATAATTATAGTTATTGTAAATCTTTTTAATTGCTGAAAAATATAGTAGATGCATATGTGTTGTTTTGGATGAAGAGTGCAGAAAATTTGATGAGTATTTTGTTGATTTTTGCAGAGGTACTCATGGTTACATGGCTCCTGAGGTGTTGTCTAAAGGAACTGCCTATGACTCTAGTGCAGACTGGTTCTCATTTGGTTGTATGCTTTATAAACTTCTTAAAGGACATAGTCCCTTCAGACAACATAAAACTAAAGACAAACATGAAATTGATAGGATGACCTTAACCATGGTAAGCTTTGGAAGAGAGATAATTTGTTTGAATGACATACTTTTTGCGTAAGAGCAGAAAATTGGCAGCTTTCTCTGCTTTCTTTTAATTACAGAATGTGGAGTTACCTGAATCATTCTCAACCGAATTGAGGTCGCTGCTGGAAGGCCTCCTTCAAAGAGACGTAGACAAGCGACTAGGTTGTAAAGGAAGAGGGTAAGTGGATCGCTTGTGGTAGTAGTAATAAGTTCGCATTTGGCATATATCCTAATATCATGGCAACTTGGCAAGCCATTATTATTGTTATTATTAAGTGTTTGGGGTAATTTAATTTGGGAAACGCTCACTTTTTCTATAATTTTAGAGCGGAAGAAGTAAAGGAGCACCCGTTTTTCAAAGGTTTAGACTGGCAATTAGTTTACCTTCAAAAATATCCACCACCGCTCATTCCTCCCCGTGGTGAAGTAAACGCCGCGGACGCTTTCGACATAGGTTCCTTTGATGAAGAAGATACGAAAGGAATAAAGGTATGCAAACGCGTATGAGTTTAGTGAAACGAAATTCATGGAAATGTTAGTCATGGTTATGCTACAGAGGCTCAGATGTCTATATACCATTTCATAAGATGGTTAACAAGGCGTTTCATTCTGTTTGTTCTTGCACAAAACGCAGTTGCTAGAGTCCGACCAGGATCTGTATAAAAACTTCCCCCTAGTGATTTCGGAGCGATGGCAGGCAGAAATAGCAGAAACCGTTTTTGATACTGTGAATACCGAGGCTGATAAAATAGAACAGAAGAAACGAGCTAAGCACAAGCAGAAATACGATGCTGATGAGAAAGAATCCGACTGCATTTTGCATGGTTATGTGAAAAAATTAGGAGGACCTTTTGCATCAGCCTGGCAGACGAGATATGCCAAGCTTTACCCAAACAGGTAATGTGAGATCCTACCTTTCTTCTCGTAGCCAAAATAAAAGCTGATTTGTAATTTCAAAGTTTGACATGGTCTGTCAGTCATCTATACATTCCCAGCAGAAAATGTTGAAATGTTGATAAAACAGTGGAACGAACGCATTTTACTAACATTCTTGGTGGATTTAATTTTTACAGACTAGAACTTCATCCAGACTCTGGAAGTACAAAACCCGAGTTAGTATTTATGGACTGTGTGGAAGAAGTTGCCGGAGAGTTAGTAACTGTCAAAAACGAGCAGTCTGTCGTAATAAAAATGAAAGATCAGAATAAAGTCGTCATTACGAGCTCAGTAAGTATATGCTTAATAATATGTTAATATGAATATGGCAAGGACGAACCTTGGGTTTAAAAATTATTTTGCTCTTTCCCTTTGCTTTTAGGACGAGATAGGTTTAAACGAATGGGCAATATCGTTACGAGCCGCTCATAAAAACTCGCTTGAACTCCTTAGTAGTATGGCTCGCAAGGCTGGCAAAATTTACGGAGCGGAAATTGATAGTAACTCTAAGAATTCTCCGGTCGTTAATCGTTCTGCCAATGGTGGGACTAATTAGCTAGCAATGCTACTCCACATACAAGACATCATTACTATGACTACTGTAATCCTTGTTGGGTGTTTAAAACATATAGATACACATAAAAAAATATTCTTTTCTTCTAAAAGAAATAAAAAACGACGTTATCCTACTAAGCATATATAAATAAACCCATGTAAATCTATTTACAATTTATACATACAATATTTACCTTTCTATAAAAATGTACGAGAAAAAAGGAGGGAATGAAATGTAATAATTTTTCAATTTTCTTCATATGAATTATGAAGTTTATCATTGGTTATTATTTTAAATTAGATAACATAACCAAAGTGATGTGTCCCCCAACAACTGCTTTAACAAATGGAATTCCAAACAGAGAAAGTGGAAGGAATCTTGTAGCAATGCAGTAGCAAAAGGCAAATCATCATTTGATGGCAAGTTTGAGTTTTACACCGAAATCCCCCAAAGTAATCTTTTTTAGAATTCAATTTCAATGCCTATAAGCGTAAGCTTAAGTTTGTAATTGTCAAATGTTACACCATATATTATTTTGTAACGTTTGATACGATACAAATGAAAATCTATTCCCGACGGATCAAGAATTTTGTTGAATAATAGTATTCTGTTATCAATTATGAATAAGAATCTCTTATTGAGTGCTAGTCATTATGTGCCAGTCAACTGTTCACAAAAACTGTGCAAGTACGAGTTTTTGTGTTGAACCAGTGACGTTAATTTTTTTTGCAATTTATGTGTATGAGAAAAATGTGTATTTGTATCTTTAAAAGTACATGTTGGATGGACTGTGAGACGAAAAGACGCGATTTTTATGGTACGGTGATGGTGGGGTGTACACTAGTTAGTGACATTATTTGTTGGTATACTCGTCAAACAATGATGTTAATTTTTGTAGGTTTTTTAATAGCAGGAAACAAAGAAAAAGATAGCAGAAAGTCGGTTCTACTCCTTTAAAAATAATGAAATATACCTCTACTTGTTCTCCGTCAGCAACATATCCGGTGGTGTGACCATATTCATTCTGTACATTGCATTTGAAAAAAATATATAGAACCCTTTATATACTGAAAGAAATCGGTTCATTACTAAATAGCTTTCGTGATATTTGTAACGTTGTTATGATGATGATTATACTTAATAATCATTAGATAAATTCTACTAAAGAAGCTATGTACTGCTACATTTAAATAAATAAATATTACACAGAGAAATACATGTACTCTTGCACGGTATTATAATATTAGTACATATTACATTTTGATTATTACTATACTTGGTAAACTTTAGTAATGAATAAGTTATAATTATAGACGACATGATAAAATTAATACATAATAATTAGATTTGTCATTACTGTTACAGGAATAATTTGTATATTTTTAAGTATAGTAATAATAAAAAGAATAATAAAAAGCCTTTCACCAAAAAAGGCTTGTGTCTGTACATTGTTAATGATTATATTTGTAAAGTTAAAATTATACTATGTTACATTACAAGTAGTATTATTATTATTGGACCCGTCTTTTCTCAGTGATCTACATAATAATAATACAACAACAATTACAACCTATATTATATATATCTTGTATTACACAAAAAATTAAAATAGATTTTGTAGCGTGTACAATACTGAAAATTATTATACGAATTTGCTACGAACAACGCATAATAAATAATAATTGTAGTATTAATAATAATTAAGTATTGGTACATTTCATATAATATGAATACTATACGATAGAGTTACAATACTATACCCACATGATGATAAATATAATAATATTGTACATTCGTAAATAATTAATGCATAAGGTAACGTAAAATGTTGTTAAAATATAAGTGTACCCCCATACACTATTTAAAAAGAAACTTAAAAAGAAAAAAAAGTTCTGTGCACTTCCGTTTTTACGCCGAACACCAGGTCGACAATGAAGTTCGATAATTTTAACGTTCTTATTATGATTGTTATTGGTAATATTGTAGAATAATATGATTATTAGCATTATTGTTATATTTGTTAAAAAGATGTGAATATCACATTGTTGTTATTCTTCTAATATTTAATTCTTTCACCGACATTTATGTAAAAGTGCATGCCATAAATACCAAAATGTTCGCAGCACAAAATAATCACAGTGAAAAATGTAAATTATTACACAAATGCACTCGTCGCACCCACACGCACCAATCCAACCAAACTCACATACTACGCAATATAATTACTAAATTAGCCATACAAAAAGCATGCAAAAAAGAAATGCAAAGCTTTGCCTGTTCCAACTGAAAAATAGCACACTCGTTTTTAAAAACCAGTGTTAAATTACATGATTTCAAGTTTGTACAACAGGACAAATTGTCATGACAGGAATCGGCTTACTTTTTTAAGTTGTATTAAAAGTCAGTTAAAACAATCAATTTTCAATACACTTTTAAACGATGATACGTAAATGGAACATTTAATGCGAAAAGAGAGTTAAAGTTATTATAAATGTGCCAACAACAACATAAAACAGCAATGATTAAATTTGAAAATGGTGTCTATATTCTTCGTTATTCTTATTATTATAATTGTTACTGAAAAAATAATGATAATAATCATATGAAAGCTACTACAATCAGACTATATGTATGATATGCATATATAATTTCTAATTTCTTATAAAATGATGACTGTTTGATTTTTTTGTAAATTTAAATGTTACTGATAATTAGGAGAAAGTAAACGTATAATAATAATAACGATTGTCATAATAATAAACACCATAGTATAACGATACATGAAGATATGATAAGAATAATGTTTGTATGTAAAACGGCAACAATATTGTATATAATATATTTTACCTGTGACGATTACATTGACAGAAAGAAAAAAGTATGCCTCTTTTGTTAATTTTTAAATGATCATTCATTATGCTAGTGGCCATCCTCGTTAATATTCTTGTAATTTTTTGCATATTACTCATAGAAGCAAAGGCATTTGGATAAAAAAAATTATTTCAATGATTATGTAACTATTGAATCATTGTATGTTATGTTCTTACTGCTGAAGAAGAGGATTTTTACTAGATTCCAAAAATAATAGCTTTTAGTGATATACTTGATTCATTCTGTCAAAAAGTATCTAGAATAAATATAAATATTATACATGATGAAATGTGTGTGTATGAAAAAAAATACAAAAAAGATGTTGAACTTCCGTTGATTACAAAAGGATATATTTAAACTGTTGATTGTGGTTGAATTCATTCTCAATATAATATTTATCGTTTTCCATTTAATGCAAAAAAAGTACCAAACCAGCACGTTATATCATCACTATCTCACTTCGTCGTAGGTAACAGTTGGTCACTAAGTTTTGCTGTCCTAATTTATATTCATAATGCATACAAATTGAGATTCAAATTGGATGTCATAAAATGAAACCAGACCAGACGCAGATGGTGTCTCCCTGTCTCCAAAACAATAAAACTTTTGCTCGATTTACAGGGCGATATAGGTTTGCATAAAAATACGTTTAAAGCTTCGAAAGTAAAATTCAGAGATGGGTTGACGGATGTCATGTATCCCTATTTTATTGCAACACTTTTCGCGACTAACTTCTAACATTGAAAAGATTTTGCTACCATTTTGCATATTTATAAAGATGGTATCATAAATGTCTGATATTTTGTCCTTATTTTTCTAGTCCCAAACCATATAATACTGTGGTAATCCATAGAGTTTTAATGATGCTC
>JAQFZG010000791.1:0-26943 GCA_034695465.1 Entomobrya nicoleti | reverse complement strand
AGAAAAGTGTCCATTGGGAAAATTCGTCCGTTAGTATATATTTTCAAGTTGCATTGATTTTCTTCACAAAACGCAATCTTACTTGGAAAAATAACGAATAGACAATTTTTCCCGATGGTCCCTTTTCACTTCCGCTATCACATATGTAAATATTAGTGGATTGGTGCACTTTTTTGTAAAGTAAACCATAAATAATCACACAAATGACACACCGCGACTGAGCTTCCCCAAACGAACTCGAACTAAAATATGGAATAAAATGAATAAAATGTGGCATCTACAAACCCAGTGCTGAAGCCTTTTTCTAGGGTCACAAAATCATAAAAATCAGACTTGGTTCCAAACGATGCGTTATTAACAGTCCAATTTTTTAGTGGGATTTAAGCTACTACACTTTCTTGTTCACATCTTCAGGTAGCACATGTTTGTTGCTATCCACAGCAATTATTAAGGGGAAGCATTATGATTCGGAAGGAGCTTGAATATTTGTACGATTTACAGAAACTTTGACTTGGTTCCTGGTTCGACCACTGTGGTTTTTATAGGACATGCTTCAATTTGTATTGTTATGCTAATAAGATTGACTTTTTTTAGCTGAAATATCGTGGAACTTCAGTGTAGTGTTGGCCCGTTTGCTATTTTTCATTGCAGATAATGCACAAATGTAAGCGTGTTCTCTGCTGTTGTTGTAAGAGATTACAAATACGGCAGTGGAAGTGTATAAAATATTGGGAAACTACATGTTAAACTAAGAGAGGTGTCAAGAATAAAATTCTGTACTGTGTCAACGTAAATCTTAGAGAAAGGTTATGGTTTTAATGCACTACATATACCATATTACAAATATGTAAATAAATATAAGCTGAATAATGGATTTTGTCAAACAAAAAATGATTCATAACTTAAAACCAACGTAATCAATAATATGCTTACATAAATTGAATACAAAAGAGGATTTCCCACAAACGAAACGAAAATTTGAGAACATTCGCTGAAAAAATGAAACGTTTTTTGTTAAGCTTCTCTCTTCATTCTTTCATTCAGTTCAGTAGGGAAAAAATCAATCAACTTTTTTCCCAACTGTAAGAAATTACACAATGTTTCAAGTGGTATGTGTGGTAATGAATGATTTACAAATATTTTAGACACTGTTACTGTAGTTTCACAGGTCATATTCAGCACACTGTTATAAAATATGGATTACAACAAAAAAAAACTTAGCAAATTCCAGATTAATTAATAATGCTCCCATCATAATGATCGTCATATTTTGTTTTTAATGAACTGAGTCACAATACCTGTAAGTTCTTTTGAACTTTGTATCATGGATCCAAAACTGATTTTTTTAGAATTCCATAACTAATTCAGTAAATACCCCACGACTAATAATCATAAACAAAATATTACCCTCGGTTATATTTCAACTTAATACATATTTGAATGTATGTAGATATATGTGATCAGATCACTCAGACATAGATCAGGAACTGAGGATCGGTAACAACTTATGCTACTTTGGTATAAAAAAGTTTAACACTGTACATCGTTTAGAGAAAAAACATTTACGCATGAAAAAGTTGATCCACAAAACACTTAATTACTCATATGAATTACCGTACTTTGATTGGCATGATGATGGCTTAGAAATACGTACGTTTTTTAGATTAGCATTGCACAAGAATACTAGATTTGCAAACAAAAAGTGAAAACATTGGGGGTGCTAATAGGTTTTTATGCTAACTTTCAAACGACTTTTTGTTTTATCCGGAAACTTCTATAGCTGCTCATGAAATATAAATATGCCGACACTCCACCATTCGTTACTTCATTCATTTCACAGAAGTTCTCAAACTCGCTTGATAAAAATGACGTTTAAGGAAGGGCAACGTCGAAATGAGTTATTTTACTTGGTTTTATTATCCTTTCTTGTTTTCTTTTTACCTTTCACAGCCCTAGTAAGTTTTCTAATATATCTCCTTGTTTATCTCGTCTCCTGTTTATTTCCAAATTATGGAAAATTCATTAACTTTTTCGATGTATGGATGGATGAAGACTTTGTGAACGTGGTTCCCCAAAATTCGATAGTGGTTTCATTAATTCTTAAAGGAGATTTATCCATAGATCAACTTCGATCGATTTTTAATCAAAACGTATTAAATGCACGTTCGAAAGTGAATCACCAGGAAATTCGGTATCCTGAATTGAAACAATATTTGTCGACATTTGTCTGCTTTCGAATTTGGAAAGATGACCCATCATTCCTTATTGAAAATCACATTATGGAAAAAATCTGGACTGGTTCGAGTCTCGAAGATATTCATCAAGAGTACCAAAACAAGATATATGAAAAGCGTAGAAGCCCGTGGGAAATGGTTTTATTTCGAAATTTCAACTTTAACGACGATACTGACAACGTGCCAAAAAGCTTACTAATTTTTCGATTGCATCATTCCATGGCAGATGGTAAATCAATACTACAACTTGTTATAGAATGTTTAGGAAATAAACCACTGAAAACGGCTAGTGCTCAAAATGTTAAAGAAGATCCCTTAAAAAATCTACGATTTATATTAACTTTTCCTTATTACTGTTTGCACGAACTTTATACCCTCGGAAATTTGCTATCTAAAAGTTTTAACCATCCCTGGAAACTAAACAGTTCGTTTAGAAGATCCGACATTAAAACCGACAAAATTGTGGTTGCCTTCAGTCCGAAAATTCACATGTCGAATGTGAAACAAGTAGCGAAACAAAATGATGTAAAAACTTCTTCGGTTGTGATGAGCATTATAGCTGGGGCAATTCGAAAGCACTGTGTGAATGAATGGGATAAAGAAGTGGCAATTGGATATGTACTACCAAGACCAAATCATCCTGATGGTATGACCAATCATATGTACATGAGCGTAATGGCCTTACCAACTGATCAACAATGTGCTCTGAAAAGACTGCAGCAGTGTAACACGGAATTTGTTAGAGTGAAAGGAAACCAGCAAGTCAGATATGTTGAAATGGGTACAATATTTTCTGGAATTCAAACTTATCCAATGAGTCGTCTCATTTTAAATTCATTCGCACCTACAGGTCAGTCAACATAATATAAATTTTAAAAGAATTTTGAAAAGAGAAAAGGGACTATCGGGAAAATTGACCGTTAGCTCTTTTAATTGATTTTTTTACTGTACAAAACGCAATGTTATTTTGATTCTTCTACATTTGTGAAAAAAGCCAATCAAAATGTGAAAAATATCTAACGGACAATTTTTCTCGATGGTCCCTTTTCCCTATCAGTAACACATATGTATTATGTATTTATGGAGATTCGTGATATAATTTGGAAATATATTACAATAATTTCAGGCATCACAAATATTGCGGGAGACGAAGAAGGATTTTCTGTTGGAAACGAAGAATGTATAGACTTTCGCTTGTCTGTGGGAACAATAAGAGGGGTTGCCGGTGTGGTGTTCACGGCAGTTAGCTATCAAGATGGGATACGAATTGCAGTAATTGCAAAAGAGTCCATTTTGTCAAAGGAGATGGCCAGTGATTTAGCAAATCATATTGAATATGAACTGCAGCTGTTAATAAATGGTTTCTAAGTGTACCGAGTGAGTGTTCCTAAATTTATATTGTTTTCAATAAAAAATAAAACTTGTATAAATGGTACCTTTTTTCAGTGAGTTAAAATTAAATATAAATGAAATGATTTTATAAATTTCCTGACTGACAAATCAGTTTCTACTGACACACAAACTATCAAATTGATTCACAATTTCAAAAGAACTTAAAATGAACGGAAATGTATTTCGAATTAAATTTTGTTACTGACGCAACGTAAAATAATGTAGACATTGCGTTTTACAAGCAAAATTCATAAAAAGCACAGAAAGATCCTTGGGTCTAGCTAAAAAAGTATGTCTGTTTTCTGTACAGAGCAATACTGCCATTACCCAAAATTTGATATTACGGTTAGTTTGTTTGTATGCGCATTTAGTAATCCAATTAAGTGTTTATGCAAAAAAAAATCAATCTTTAAGTTTACAAAAATTAACAAAGATATAAGAAGGAAAACAAGGGATAACTACCTTACAGTGGGCTAAAAAATATCCATAAAGTTTTTAAATCGCATCCATGGGCTTGGCTGGTTTCATTGAAGTAAAGGTAGCATGTTTTGTCTGATTTCTAATGGTCATTAGGTACAAAAAAATTACCATTCAAAATTTGTGTCTCTCTGAGCTTTTTTATTATGGACGTTATTGATTTTTAGCCCCTTAGGTAAACCCCAATTGAATTGAATTGACTTTTTAAACGGGTAAAAAGTGAACAGTCAAAATGTTTTGCAGCTTGGAAACGTCACGAGCTTGGAAAGCCCAAAAGACCCCACACATAACCTTTTATGACCCCAAATGAGCCTCTAAACATATCGATACTTTTTATAGCTGTTCTTTAAATGTATGGTTTATGGAAATAATACAATGGCGCTGGATAGTTCGCCTAAAAGACTTATGTTTAAAAAGAACCAATTATTTCTAATTTAATTTTCAATTCTTTTATTCAATTTAAGTATTATTGGCTTAACAATAAACAAAGATAATAAACACCGAGCAACTAATTTAGAAGTACAGTTGATGACGTGACAACGATTTGTGTTTTAATCAGGAAAACAGCTCATGCAGGTCCAACTGGACTGCAGCAGTGAATTTTCAAATTTGTTGCTATGGCTCCATAGTTTTTTCAGTGACTTCATTAAAGCGTCACTCTCAAATATGTTTTGGTTTGGCTTCGATTGGTAATCAGGGTCAACATTCACTACATCTATTAGACTTCTTCCTCTAGTTTTGGACTCGTTTGTGCTATTGTTTGTGAAGTGGCTTGAATTGCAGCTAGTTAAATAGTAGGTAGAGTTTGTATCTGGCCTGAATGACTGGAAATTGTATGTTATTTTTGTTACATTGTCCGTTATCTTGTGAAAGTACGCATTGTTAGTACCATCGTTATGTCCCGCTGCTATAAACGTGGAATTCCACTTATTCTCTGAACAGTCTGGCTCATAATAAGCCACAATATCATTATGGTGGTTGTTAATAGACCATGTAGACATATTTTGCACATATTTGGGAATGTTAACACATGAACATATGTTTTTGTAACTTTCAAGCGTATTGCCAAATTCATAATGTTTGGTTAACTCAACATTAAGTTGAAAACCACCTTCGTTCTCGTTGCAAATATGAAACGAATAGATCAATCCACGCCTTCCAACTCTGTAAAACGTCATTTTATATATCAGATTATTTTTACCTTTACCAAATTATAATTTAGTATTTAACTTAATTTACTGGTTTGTGGAGATATTAGTGTCTCCCGGCGTATACTTTGCAGTCCAACGGGATTTACAATCCCAGCCAGTATAGGCTATGAAGCATACATCTGTTTTGATCGAATAGACTTCAGCTACGTCTTTTTTGGGAACATTGTTACAGTGTACAGTCGAGTTACTTTCCAAAACTAATCCTGTTAAGAAACGTTTATTTGTAAAAAATCTCATTATAGTTAAACTTTATATATTTAGTAATAGTAACAGCTCTTAAAATGTTTTTAACACCCGTAAAATTTCCGTGTTTAAAAAGTTGAATATTCACTCCGAATGCACTCATAATCTCCACTATGGCGAAGAGATAAAATGAGTAGAAAATTCTCGAAAATGCATCCATTGTGACTCATTCAATTTCCGAACTATCAACTTGTATTTGAAATTGGAATACGAAATTAGGTTTACTTCTATGTCATTATTTACTCAAGCTGGTTTAATTTTCAAAAGTCAAGTGTCGAGGCCAAGTCAACAAGGAAAATCGTGTATTAAGCAGGAAATATTAAAGAAATTACGAATTATTGCGGTTTTAAAATGCCAAACCGGTACTAGCTAATTGACATGTGGCATCCAGTGATGGATTAAACGACACTACAGGATTGATGTTTTGAGATATAGACCAATTATACATTTAGCCAATATTATAGCTTTGTTTGCTAATTATTAAAACATCAGCTTAGATCACTACATCGATTGAATTTCAGTAATATTTCTTATGTATACGTTTGTACATGTATTGGCAAACTTGTTTACACTAGTTTAGGTTTAATCAGATTTGTGGTTGTGCTGAATCCCAAAAACTAGGTTAATTTTTTAGTATTTGCCTTAAAACCAAGCAGTGGCAATTTGACGTGGAAAGACGGATACTCAAGTCAAATTTTCGATGCGAATTGTGGTTATGCGGCATAAAAGCACGTAAAGACTTCTTACTTTATAACAAACCAATACATATTCTTATTCCATCCAACAGGTGCACCTTAATATTTAAACAATAACACCAAAGTAACTATATTCCTGGTAATATCATCACAAATATACAACCCCAGCTTAGACGTTACCATTCCATAAGGTCCAACAACAAAACCAATTTGTGTGCATGCTTTCCACTGCTTCCTTTCCAAAGTACTTTTAATATACAAAGTCCAAAATCTCTTGAATCGCACTATATTTGCTCTTGGAGCATTTGCATACCTTGTCATTATAATAGTAACCATATAAGATGCTGATAATAAACAAGGCGTAATTAGATATATTATGATGTTTAGCTGATTCCACAATCTTATCACTGCGAAACCGCAAACTGAAGCCAACAGAGCTCCAACAAATATAAGGACAGTAAAAAATAATGCAATCGGCTCGAATACTTTAAAAATCAAATGAATATGCAGATATTGCTTGTAAAATTTGCAGAATTGATCAATTGGACGCTTGCATGTTGGTGTCATCTTTTTGGTGTAACTTTTAACCATTTCGAAGTACGAAATAAATAATGTTATAGTTGAAAGAACGAGCCAAAAAAGATAAGATATTCCGATAATGTAAGAAATTGAAGCAATATATTTCACTACCAGGCTGTTTCCACAATATTGCTGTAACACGTCCCATTCAATTACAAAGGGAATTATAAATATTGCAAAACTATTAACTGGATGTGTAGAAATGAGTCCATAAATTATCAATTTCTTTCCATTCAATTTTCGAGTTCGTAATTCTTCGTATTTAACATTTTCAAGTTTGCAGCATTGGGAAATAAGATACCGAATGTCTTTACTGTGTATTAGAACCACATAAACGTTTGTCAAAAAAATGATGATAGTGCAAACGAATATTGCATGAAATGCCGTTTCATCCAAAGGTTTTTCAGTAAATGTTTTCCAATGAAAAAACACAGAGAAAATTCGAAGCACAGTTAGTGGTAAGTATATTGTAAAGGAAGTTATTGCTATCCACCGAAGAGCTGTTTGAGTTTTAAGGCGAAAGTATGGATTTGGAATTAGACGATTTGCTTCAGTGTCAATAAAGTAAGGTGGTGGAAACAAGGTTTGAAATATTTTATGAACACGAAATGTTGCTGAAGTAAACGACATTGTAAAACGACTGTGCTCAACTAAAAAGATCAATATTATCAGCTGATTTCAACAAATTCAGATATTCCAATTTGAACTGATGTAGTATTACGTATCTAAAAGATATACGAGATTTCAAATCGTAAAGATATAAACTTCAAGCTATTCTAGTTAAAACTTGAGCAGTTAAATGGAAAAGTTAAAATGGTTGCTTTGTTCCAAGCCAACAGTTTTTTTTATGGAGCCAAATGTTTACAAGCTTTTTTTTCCGTATATGAGATGATTCTTTGTTAATACTTCATTGCTGAGGTAGTCACAAGAAGTTGGAAAAACAAGTTACAAAAGAATTTTTAACATTAGGAAATCAAATAACATTTATAATATAGATTATATCCGAAAATGTTTAATAAAGTGGTTATGTTGCTACCCACGTTTTGTGTAATATATAATATTTAGCTTGTGAGTTGCCAAAAATAGAAATCAATCAATATTAAAATCAATTTCATACATATAGTGGTATTCAATTTAGGCAATATTATAACCGTAAGATAAGATGGTATCTTATGATATGGTAAGGTATGGATGGACAATGACTTGGGCAAGACAAGACAGAAAAAAAAGAGCTACTTTGATTTTTACTGTAATTAGTCGCTTAGTCATATTATGCTGAGTATGTATTCAATACAAGAATACGAGAGTACAACTTTACTATAATAACTTTAATACGCAAAAAGTATTGGTCATGGAAGTGCCCCTTGTATTTTTCACCATAAGATACTTGACTTTGTATGCTTCGCTATATTAAATACTCAAATAACTATGTATTTGAAATTTAATATAATTTTTAAATTGAGCAACATAAGTAAATTGCGTATTACGAGATATTTTGACCAAAAATTTATATTTAACTTTTTTAAAGTAAAAGCACATACGATCAATTATTAATCGAATCGGACTTTCTAATATCGATAATTAAAAAAAAATCCTTTCTAGTTATTAAAAAATATTCAATTAGTACAAGCTAAGCTAAAAGAGTGATCTTTTTTACAAGGTTTTGGTATTTGACAACGACAAAACTATTAATAGTTTACCATAACTTCAGCATTTTGTTAACATGACGACTTTCATATAGTGCCATATTTTGATCATATAAAATGAACTTAAAATTCCTGCCAAACTTTAACCCAAATTGTAGATTTTTTAAAAAGAAGTAATAAACCATATGCTACTCTTTTGTTTGATAAAAAACTGACATATTTCATTAATTATGAACTTTGTATTTCTTTAAATATATCTATGACGAAGCTGAAGTTTTTCGTATTTATGTATGTTTAAATAGAGATTTATTTTATGTTTTTTTCCTGAACTTTATCTGCCGCTGCTGCTTAATAGAATATCGTTGTATGAATGTTTAAAATATGTGTATGAAATTCTTCTATTGTTATGCTTAAAAAAATCTTTTAGAACGTAATGCAAACAGATTTGAAACTGGGCAACAACGAATATAGGGTGGGTTTTTTGGACATGCTAATGATTTTTAAAACCAACACCTGTGGTTCAGCATCCAAATAAAAGTGAACAGTTTGCATAAGAAGCTACTACTGTTCAGCTAAGTCATAAAAATGTTACGATGTATCAATTCCAATCAATGATCAATAATCAATTAACTTTAAGTTTGTTGCATGCTTTTGTGTTATTAATGATCCATTAAAAATGTTATATAGATAATTGATTCATTTGCGTTCATTTTTTTATTTAGAGCTGGAAGCATGTAAAATTCAAGCTATACCCGATTACCAAACTGGGATAACCGATCACTCGATCACGTTAGGATAAAATGACGTATCCACTTTGAAAACTTTATTGAGTCAGTCATCAGCGGATATTATGAAAGAATGGGAAATCAACGTTATTATTTGAAAAGTATAAGTAACTTTTTATACGTGTGAATGTTAAATGTAAAAAAATAACAATAAAGCGATAAATTGACTTGCTGAATTTGAGTGTAAACTTAACATAAAAATCAAATTGACAGCCAAATACTAAGATATTTACTATTATTAATTTTTAAAATCCTAACATTTTATCATCAGCAGTGAAAATAATGAGCATTTTCATTCTGACTGTCAGTATGGCAAAGATACGGTCTGCCGTAGCAGTAGAGGCAAAAAGAAGTAAAGCCAAAGGAAAAGCTTGCGTGTCATAATGAACCTGAGCAGAGCTCAAAGTCATTTATGAAATAAAAACTTGTTGAGCGAGATAATGACGTGCTTAATGTCTGTCTGCATTTTGATTATGTTTGTTGGTCTGGATTTTTTTGTGTACAATCTACTGTTTTTGTTTCTACTGAAAATCTCAGCTCTGGATCAACGTTGAGTAAGGTCAAGATTCTAATGCACTACACACACATATTTCTAAAAGAAGAAAAATGTGAAAACTAAATGGCAGATTTTTTCTTAAGAGATGATGAGATAATAATGATTACTGCTTGAAACAAATGATACATGGCTTAGAGTAAACATAATCGATTTTGTGCTTAGACAAATTGTTGAGCGAGAACCTGATAAATGATTGGTCACTTATTAAATATCACACATTGTGGTATATAATGTAATGTTAGGTTCAAGGTAATTTGCAAAAAAAAATCAGTCGCTGTTACAACGTTGAATATTGTGTTATGTATCACATTTGCATTCCAGAGATTTAAAAAAACATATAAAGTCAAATCTTATGGAAATGCCAGATTACCTGAATTTGTATCCAGACAGTTTGTTTCATTAGGACATTTTTGCTATTTTTAATTAACGAAAATTTTAGTAAGTCACCTAATAGTGTAAAATTGCCATCATGAAACATAAACATGTAAATCCGCGTCTAAAGTATTTTTTATTCCATTGCCTTATATTTATGCTTCCATCTCATTTCTTTATCTCATTTATAAAAAGGCAAATTTATTGACCGACCAAATTTTAGTCAGTTTGTTACTTTCATGTTTTTATGCACGTTTGATTATTCGTTTTTATAACACGGTGATTTTGTCTAATTGCATGTTTTAACCAGAATGAAAAATATGGGAGCAATATAAGCTGTTTCACCTATATTTCTAATCATGTCTATTAGGTTTCCACTAATGCCCTACTATCTGAAGAAATGCTTATAAAGTAGGAACTTGGGAATTCCATGTTTCGCAATGCTACCAAAATTACCTTTTGCACCGCACAAATTTTTTAGTTGAGGTAGCATTATTAGAAAGCGTAATGGGTTGTATTCGTATCTAATACATCTTAGTCAATAGTAGCAAGAACGGAATAAAATCGTCAAAACCCACGTAAAAGGATTTCATCTTGAAACCTGAACTTTGGAATCGGAAATGTGCATGGATCTTAATATATGTACCTAAGTGCATTGTATTAAAGTGAATGCTAGATCAATTTTTTAAAAATGCAATCAAATTCCCAACCACCAGTGAACTCTTTCAATATATTGCAGTGAAAATTAGTGGCTGAACTGATTATGACTGGTTCCCACAACTAGTTATCCATCAGTTTTCCCTCAAGATTGCAAATTTCAATTTGTTATCCGATATAACTCAATCTGAAAAAAACGATTCCCTTTAAGACAGGTAAATGTAAACCACAAGTCGAATAGGGATTTATGCTACTGTACTAAAATGAGCTGATTAAAGTTTAAAGACAAAAAACCGTGGGTGTTACATAAGTTACCAAAACTAGTTGGCTAAAGTTAAACCAAGGTTGTAAACGAACTACTTCCAGTCCGGATAATGATGCATATGTTGAGTTACAAAATGTTTTTTTTTTCGGCCAGACCAATCGGTAATTTTTTTAAATGCTATAAATACGCTGGAGTTTGTGCCTTAGCTCTGCATTTGTTCTTAAACCCTCTTGTCGAAATGATCTTTAGTAAAATGTTTTCCCGGATAAATTATTTTTTCTTCGTTTTTATACTAATTCTTGTCATTACACCTTTTACAGCCCTAATAAGCTCTGCAATTTACATTCTTATTTATTTCGTATCTTGTTTCTTTCCAAGTTATGGCAAGTTTATCAGTTACTTTGATGTGTGGTTGGATGACGATTTCGTGAATTCGGTTCCCCAAAGTTCCATAGTGATTTCGCTGACTCTCCAGGGAGATTTGTCTTTAGACGAACTAAAATCAATATTTATTAAAAATGTTTTAAATGCCCATTCTAAAGTGAATCCCGGAAAGTCTCGTTATCCTGAGCTCAAGCAATATTTGACCACATTTGTTTGCTTCCGAATTTGGAAGAACGATACAAGTTTTCTTATTGATAATCACATTATCGAAAAAGGATGGAATGGGTCGGACCTCGGAGAGATTCATGAGGAGTACCAAAACAGACCATACGAAAAACAAAGAAGCCCATGGGAAATGGTATTGATTCGAAACGTCAATTTGTCAAACGATCCTGAAAATGTGCCAAAATCGTTGCTAATGTTTCGGGTTCATCATGTCATGGCGGATGGTAAATCAGTGCAAAAACTGTTAGTTGAGTGTTTAGGAAATAAACCAATGAAAACAGCTAGTACTCAAATTATTTATGAAACACGACTCGACAAAGTACGATATGTACTAACTTTTCCTTTCAACCTGATTGTGGCAACCTACACGCACACTAATTTGATATGCAGCAGTTTTAACCATCCTTGGAGAATACGCGGTTTTCTAAGACGGTCCACTAATGAAACAAACAAAACAGTGGTTGCCTTTAGTCCAAAACTGGCTATGTCTAACATAAAACAGGTAGCTAAACAAAATGGTGTTAAATCATCTTCTGTTGTGATGAGCATAATAGCGGGAGCCATAAGAAAGCACTGCCAGGATAAATGGAATAAGGAGGTAGCAATTATTTATCCATTACCAAAGCCAAATCATCCAGAGTGTCTGACTAATCATATGTATTTGGGAGTAATGAGTTTGGCAACGGACGAAGAATGTGCTTTTAGAAGATTACAAAAGTGCAATAAAGAATTTGTTCGGGTGAAAGAGAATCAGGATACGATATACACAAATATTGGAATATTACTTGGTGGACTTCAACCTTATCCGTTGAGCCGTCTATTTGCTACTTTACCTGTTCCAACTGGTAAGCCAAAGTATTAAGCTAAACTATATTTAACCATTTTCGTTTGTGTGTGTTATTTTTTAATTGTATGTTTTATTTAAAGGTATTACAAATAATGCGGGGGATGAAGAAGGATTCTCAGTTGGAAATACCGAGTGTATAGACTTTCGTATGTCGGTGGGAACATTTCGAGGAGCATTAGGAGTTTTGTTTTGTACCATTAGCTACCAGGACGGAATGAGAATTGCAGTGATTGCTAAGGAATCCGTTATAACCAAAGAGATTGCAAATAATATAGCAAAAGAAATTGAATACGAGCTAAATATTGTAATGAAAAGTTGTTAAATTTTAATAAATGTTCTTGCAACCAAAGTAATCTATAAAAAAACGATTACAAAATTTTTCTAATATAAATGTAAATAAATCCAAAATAAATTCATGTTATATTGACAGTGAAAACTGTTATTAGGAAAATATTTGTTAGCAATAAAGTCAACTTACGTTTTATAACATTTTACTGAATAACATATGTAAAATTTCGATAATCGATAAAGTGCGCCATTCTGAAAAAGTAAAAATTCTGAGAACATTTTCTCAAATTGGTGGCCACCTATGTAATGTATTATGTCCACATGGCGCAGTACGACGTTTAGACCCCGTAAGAAAAATATTACGTGCCTATACAAGTCTAGAAATGTTATGTGTATTTCTGATGAGTGGAATTCGAATGTATCCGATAACTTGTTGTCTTGGTGAAAATGCAATAATACAAATATGCACATTTATATTTGGTTGACATAAAGATATTCAAAATGGAATAGTTCTAATCGGGCTTATTTATATTTGAGGATTTATAAAAACAATTTAAGTAAAAATGAATAGTATTGAATTAGTATGAAAAAACCGCGAAATATTTTTAAATGGCAAGACAATTTCCGGGAATAGTTCTTTGGAGGTTTTCGAGTAAGAATAATTTTTATTTAGAAGATTTTAATTAATCTGTTATTATCTGATCCCAAACATTTAATTTTGATCATAAAATGACGACTACTAAATTGGTGGAATTGTTTTGTTGTTTGTAGTGAAAGCTTAATTATTAAAACCGTTAGAATATTTTTATGAATACTTAAAAATCATAAATGCTTGATTAATTTTGATAAACGTTGTAGTTTTCATAAACATAAGATCGAGTTTAATAAACGATTTTTTATTAATATTAAACTGAATTAAGTTCACTGTCATTCGTTATACGTCAGATGATTTTTATTGAGCAAATTATAATTATATATTATCCACTACATATTACGTCGTGGAGCCTCTTCATTAAAACATCTAACTTTTTTCCAGTACTGCACCTCCATGCAAGCAACATTAACAAGTCTCATGCTTTTTTACTACTCGCAGTTGGGGAAATATGTTGATGATCTGGAAACCGCCGAACTTTGCGTTGAATATTTTTCAAGGAAGGTAATGTACTGCATACATACATACATACATACATATCACTATAGTATCACCGGAATAACAACTCATGATAATGTTACCATGTAGATAAGCATTTATTTACCGTACATGCATGTATACACTTACGGTAGTGCTTCGCATCGCATCAAAGCACATAACAAACTTCCACGTGTACGATATAGCAGGGTTTTGTACAAAATATGTACATGTAGTCTATTGGCATTAAATAAATATTGTCTGATTTTACTATTTATTTGGATGCTATATCCCTAGGTAAAGTTCATCCACGTGAAGCAACTCAGTAGCCAATCAGAATATGCCTCGTGTCGAACTTAAGAAGCTTCAATTTCCTTTTCTACTCATTTTAGCCCATATTCTCTGTATTGTATTATATATTCGATATGCACTACACTTAGGACGCATTACTTATCCAGCAAGCTTGCTGATACCAAGTATGTTTAACTATAGAAGACCATTGTAAGTTAAGAAATAAATAATGCTGTTTGAATTTAAACTACATTATGGCGTTGCTTATCAAAGCGGGTTGAATCACCTAAAGGCGGCAGGTGTGAGGCATGATATGTTAATATTAAATATTTTTTTTAAATAATTGATTGTTGTGCTAAAATTCATTACATTAATGGTTTATGGGCAGGTTGGTTTTGGCTATTTAAATAGCTTAAAAAGGCAAACCATTTTCTGCCTAACAAGACGACTACATTTGCGAGCTAATATTATTCAAGATGTTTAAAAGAAAATAATGTTTAAATTTTCAGTGATTTTAATGAAAAAGTGTGAATTTCAATTGATTAACTGACTTAAGCTCCGAGAGTCAGTTCGTGGGCCAGAATCAAACAGGAGTCGGCAAATCTAGGAAATTACTAAAACTCTAAATAACATAGTCAAATGTTTTACTTCGGATTTTCAATCACTGAAATTGTATTTCAATGCGTCTTGGTTGTGGAAATTCACAGAAAAATCCCATGATTTTCTAAACCGTCAAGTTTCCATTAAAATTTTTGAAAAACTGAAACCCAAAGTGTAAAGTGGTAATTTTAGAGTGACGAGCAAACTTTTTCTGCTCTTAAAAAAGTCTGATAAGGTATCTTGGAAAAATTGAGGTAATTATTTGTCCAATATATTAACAAGTATAGAAACACAAAAGCTCCCAATGGTAGCTGGGCAGTTCTTGAGAATGCTTTAAAGCAATCGCTTCTTTTTCCATAGCCTTGTAGCTACGTTGTCGTCATCAACTGTTACGCATTTAATGGCTTTGAATTTCAAAGTTCTTTGGAATTTCTATACCTCAGAATATCAAATAATGTATATTCGTATGCTCGTATTAAATTTACTGCTGCGTTATTTGTACTGCAGTAGTTTATCTCTAGCAAAACCTGAGGATCTAGCACAAGAAAAAAGTGACATGAAAAAAGGAATTGCTTTGACAACGGAATATTTAAATTTAAATAACCTTCAAAAAGACTTCAATATGTTTACATGCCACTTTGTCCTGAATAACTTTAACAACATCAATTTAAAGTTCAACATCGTTCCAGCAATTATCAAAAGGCCAGAAATTACACGTTTAGATTATTCAAAACTGAGCATTTTTAAAGGTTTGAACCTAGGTTTTTTCGATGACATGATTCCAGACGGTTTCAATATACTAAACCAACTCCTCCTTCCATACAGAGCAAAAATTCAATAAGTGAAATGACCGTCATTGAACAGATGTCAATCTGGGTAATCAACGCTTTTGATGAGGTAGGCAACTTGATTTTGGTACAAATTCTAGTTCCTAATTTGTTAATTAGTTAAATGCATTGTAAAATCTTTGAATGTTTCAGAAGACAAGGCAACATCCTATATTGTCACGTGTTGTACTTTGTGAAAACGAGAAGTATGCACACACAAACCGTGCTAATCTGCCACATGAAGATAGATTTGATCAACAAATGTACCTTGGCATGTCTCTGATTTGGCTGACGATTCTGGGGAACTACACGATAGTTAGTAACACAATCCAGTGCGCTAATGGGGTACCTAACACCAATGCCGCCACAATTCATAGAAATATACAATCATCGCTGATGGCACATAACATACCTCCAAACATGAGTGTTTACTATCCCTTGTCTTTCAACGACTCATTAGAAAATATGAAGTTTGTAAGTTGTGGTGCTGCTAATGGCAGGGAAGAGATCCGATTTTCAGAAATGCATAACGTTTTTGAAAAATGGATTTGGATAAGCATTTTTATCAGTTCAATATTAATTTCCATTGCTTTGCAGTGGACTTCTGCTGGAGCTCGGACGTTTTTTATTTTAAAAGTTTGGCACGTGATTAAGGTGTACTTGGAACAAAACGGTCCGTTTCCAGATAAAATGCGTTACCAATGCAAACCGGTTGCAGGTGCAACACTTTTAGTTGGTATTGTGTTGAGTAATGCGTACAAGAATGCTAATGTTTATAACATGGTATTGCCTAGAAAGGTTGTTCCATTTAGGGATATTTCTGAACTGGTTCAACACAATTTTACTATATACTCTAGGCCGATATATATTTCTACTGCTCTGAATTTAGATGCAGCCATTTTCAAACTCATATTTAATAAAACCACCGATGCTAAAATGTCAGCAATTATAGCTGCCTGCGATATTGATCAACATCAGTTTAGGTGCATATACCCTAATTTTCAGGTGAAATCAGAAATAAAATTTCGAAAATCTGGTGATTTTTATAAGGCAGAAACCGTTTCTGGTCTTCCAGTCGAGACCTTAGTGAAAATGTTACCAGTGCACGATATTTTCCGGAAACTGGTACAATTTTTCCATGCAAGATATAACGATGAGTTTCACTACTACCTAGAAACGATAAACGCGGCTACAGAAGAGTTACATGAAAAATTTATTGAATACTCTGACCAAAATATGTACAAATTTTTAAATGAATGTAGGAGGTCCGCACTATTAGTTTCAAAGGACAGGTCTGTAGAATATGCAAGAAATTTAAAAAGGGCAGGTCACAAAAATGTGTTTGTTGGTCAAGATCAGTATTTTGAAACAAATCATGGCTTTCATTTTGTTGGGAAAGTACATAGAAACGTGATCAAACGCATTTCTGCGATGAAGGTTTCTGGAATCTGGGATTGGTGGCCGAGGTACGCCAGAGAATATTTTGATTACAGTTCCAATTCTGAAACATACGAAGTTATAAAGCCGTCTATGGACGGCAACATCCAGATAATATTTTATATATTACTGACTGGTCTCTCTACAGCATTATTCGTTTTCATTGTGGAAGTTCTAAAATATGTAATCAAGTTAATCATCAAAATATTCGGAGTAGCATTTTTAATGGCAAAATACATTATTTTGAACTTCAAAAATAAAGTGGTCACATTATTTATCCTGTGTAACTGCATGAGAATACTTCAATCAAAAGTAGGAAGATACAGGGGGTAAGTCAAGCTTTAAAATATTGTGTAGTCTAGGCGGTCAAATTTGCTAACTTGGTTTGTGACAGAGTGCTAAAAATGAAAATATTCATTCCGATGCCCGTTTCATCTTATTACTTCGTTACCAACTCATATTTCAACATGGTACATTGGCTGACTTAGGAGTATTAATATTATACTTTAATATTAAAATCTAAAATAGTGATAACTTGCATGCATTAATCGGATGTGTTTTAATGTAAAATTTAAATGTGTCAACATTATAATGAAAGTTTAAAAGATAACATGATTTAATCTAGTGATGGACTAAATGCAAATCTTATCTTCATTTTCCGATCCCGATGCGTCCCAATCCTAAAACTCCGATCTCCGTTCCGATAATATTTGAAACTTTTGAAAAAATCCAATATATTGGATCCGTCCCGATATATCGGCTAGGATCGGAAAATTTCCGATCTGACTTACACATACTCGCAATACACACTTATAATTGAGAATGGGCAAGCTGAGAGCCAGTGTAACATTATAAAGAGTAATATAATAATAAACTGCAGCGGGCATCTATGCACAGATGACTAAGATTTCATTGAGATGCCTTGAAGTGGCTAACGATTAAATGATGAGTAATTTAAATGCAAGTACGCATGCATGATTTTAAAACTATTCCAACAATGTTGTCGTATCCCAAGGTTAAAGGCAAAGCATCTGGCAGTGGGCAACCAAGTACGGCTGACTCCAATCCACCATCTAACTCGGTGACTTTGGAGATGCAATAATAAAAGACCAATTGAGTTTCATTGAATTATTAATCTGGATTCTGAATAGCAGCAAGATTTTTAAAAAATGAATCTTGTAACAAAGGTCAAAATGCGCTTTCAGCAATTTCGATTGTGGTAGTGATTTGGGATAAGTTGTACTTAACTTTCCACTATTTTTGTATAATTTTGAAATCAACTTTTCCGGATTGCAGTAAATCGGAAAAAGTACACAAATAATTTTTTGAATAAGAAACAAGCTGTAATTAAAGATTTAAGATAGCAGTGCAATAATTCAGAGTGCCGTTATAGTATCATGTACAAACAAAAGAATATTTTTAATTTTTTGTTAGAACTTGAGTTGATAGTTTTTACGGGTACGCAGCCAACATGTTTTTAAAGCTATGTGTTCTGGCTTAATGCAAGTACAAGTGTTTGTACATTTTATACCTAAGATTTTTATGAAGCCATTTGTTTTACTCCATATCGGAGGATCAGTCCGATATATCTTCCCGATCCCAATCTGATCCAACCTAGCAATTCCAATAACAAATCCGATATTTTGAAGTGTAGTCCGATTAAATTCAAGCCCGATATCGGATCGGAACGGATTGGATCGGAGTTTTTTCCCGATATGCTTATCCTAGCCCATCACTAATTTAATCTAATCAACTCATAATATAGATTACTTGTATTGAAAGAATATAAATTTACTGGTTACACTGTAATAGCTTTACAGAACTTGGATATAAAACTGTTGACTTTGAACATAGTTTTGTGTAGTATTCATGATTTATTTTTTTAGTGGTAAAACGTACATCTATCATTTACGTAGTTCAACATGTTTAAATGTAACATAACATTGTAATTAAAGGAGTATTAAGCACGTATTTTAGCATTGTAAGGAAAACCTTTTCACTGCACAAATATACTTAACTGCAGAAGCTTATGCTTTGACTACCTCAAATAATTTTACATGGATCGGCTTCATAATTTACTACATTAATAGAATAAGAAATTTGCACCTTAAGATCTTAATAGACTAATACCTGTACATTCAAACCCCAAATTTGTTTTGAACGTGTACAAAACTTGTCACTAACATAACCTTTGGTAATGTTAATATTGTAACTAGATCGCTATTAAAGAGATAAGTGCATTAAATGTGTACAATTAGTAATTATATTTTAGCTTATAATATGTAGTCATGCTACTAAAGCTTAGCGAATAATATCAGCTTTTGTTTAAAATATGTAAACAAAATATATCAAAACTTTGTTTTTACAACAGATATCAATTTTCACCCCACTGTTACGAGCTACTGTATTGGTAACTATAATTTATTTCATAAAATTCTATTAAAATTATTGCAAATTAACGACTTTAAACTAATGGCAAGTTATCCAAATAAATGAAGAGGAGGAAGAAAATGATGCTGTTCACCGTGAATTTTTTGTGGTACGAAGTAAAAACACATATTTAAGTTTTACTAAATGAAACCATAAATTTTGTTTACTTTTTGTGTATTAATTTTTTTCAGCTACAACGAGCAATTATGAGTATTTTCCCCTTTGAAGACCTGAAATTACGACGTTTAGTCAACAAACTGCGGATGCAAGTTCCAAGTCATTCATTTAAAGAGAAACGTGTTATAACTTTGCTCTCTCCTTCTCATTTTCAAGACCATCTTTTAGTTTTGGAACATCAACAAGAGTTGGAAAGCTTTGATCATGATGAGGAAATTCCTCTTTAACTTACAAACTTTAAAATGGCCATAAAACCGGATCAATTCAGTTGGATCAATGAAGCGTCCCAGTTATTTTATCAGTTTTGGCGAAAGTGTGGAAGTTTCGTAAGAGTTAAGTTTATAAATAGTTGCGTTGGACATGTAGTCATCCCATTTTGACCCATATTTATTGCTAAATCCACAAGAAGGTAAACATGTTAATGTGAATATTGAACGATTGGCTTTATTACTACAAGATGAGCCTGTACATCAAGAAAGTGATGATGGTTATCATGAGAATTGATCGTTTGTTGAAGGTAACGAAATTACCCCAACAACAGAAAACAGATCTTGCCGACGGTACATGGCGTTTTATTGTAAGCACGTTTTATTATATAAACGTAAAATAGATTTGAATGAGCGTTTTTTGCAGACTTTGAATCTTTGAAAAAATAGGTGATTTTCACTGAAAAAATAACAATCATAATTTTTGCATCAGTTTCCATAAACGTTTCCACCAAATTGGCCAACGTTTTTCAATGCCAAATTTTTATATTCACCTCAAATATTTTTAGGGACCAACGGCTATTTTCTGACGACTACCTAAAAAACCTAGTTGTTTTAACCGAAAATAAAACGTAAGTAGTATCTCTTTGATTTCTCGCATCAGTCAAGCATAACACCCCAATAGACTACATTCTACGTCGTGGAGCACCATCATTAAACCATCTTACGTTTCTCCAGAACCGTACCTCGAATCAAGCTACATTGAATTTCATTTTGGGATCATCAGAGGACACCTGCTCCAGTTTCCCGAACATGAAAAGCTTTCGTTTTACAAAGGAACTTGTCCACAATATGTGATTTTTGTGTAAAATGACAAAACTGAAGCGTTTAGAAACTTATAGGGATTCTATTATAGGTCAACATGACACCTTATCCAATCGTGTGATTAAGACAAGATCGTTATCAGTTGTTATGCAACATTTACAGAGTTTAGTGTTGGAGCCCTTTGTTCCTTTGGAACATGTTTAGAAACTGACAATTTGGTTTCCTCATTTGAGCAGATTGAAGATTAAGGCAACTGATATAATTGCGAGAGGTATTTCTACGAATTGGACGGAACTGAAAGAATTATTTTTAGAGATTACACGGGATATTGATGATCTTGTGAGGTCAGCGTTGACGGATGAGGGGATTACTGGAAAAACAAGGCAGGAACTTGAGACATACTCATTTGGGAAAGGCTCGGTACAAGAACGATAGCTTATATTGGAAATTTGACGAGTAAGTTGGTAATGTTAGATTTCAAAAATGCAATATGAGTAGCTGATTAAATTAAAGTATTTTGTTTGTTTAAACCTGGAAACATGAAAAATTCAAGCGGTAACCGATTACCAAACTGGACTTACTGATTGCTGGATTTCTTTTGGATTAAATGATATACCTACATTGCAAACTGTTTGTTTTGTGAAGACTTTAGTAAGTCAGGCATCAGCGGATAGAATGAAAGAAAGGGGAATCAATGTTATTATTTCAAGATATTAATTACCTTGCTTTATGTAGGCATGTTGTGTGCAAATCTGCTGTTAAAATAAAATAAACTGGTGAAATGAATTGCAGAATTTTCCAGTAATTTTATTGTACAAAGTACATCTATGCTATACATTTTTAAAGTGCTAAAAACTAATATTTTCAGCCAAGAGCCCTAAATGAGCATATTCGTTCTGACCGTCAGCATTGCAAAGACCGTCACCTGTAGTATGTAATAAGTTAATAAGGAGTTCAAGCAAAGTCGTGTGTGTGTACCATTGTGAGCATCCACAGGGCGTGAAATGATTCATGAGAAAAAAACTTGTGGAGTGAGATAATGATGTGCGTGCAGAGAATCTTGTATTGATTTATATCTCACACCGTTTCCAATTTAATTTAAATAAATATTACGCATTTGATCGTCAGGAGTTTTTAGTGTACGCTCATTTTCTGACGTTTTTGTTTGTATTAAAAAACTAAATATTATCATGTCAAATCCTAGCTTTAGATCAACGTTTAGTAAGGTCAAGACTCGAATGTTTTACAAATATGAATTACTATTGCAGCAGAATATGAAAACTGAACAGCAGAATTTTTTTCTTTCGAGATGATGAGATAATAATTATTACGTGAAACAAATTTTATATGACTGTAGAGTAAAGGTGATGTTTTTTTGCTGAGATAAAGTGGTTGAGCAAACACATGACAAATTTTCAGTCACTTATTAAATATCACACAAGGTGATTTGGGGATCCAGATGATTTGTAAAAAAAATGATTCGGACGCTTTTACAACGTTGATTTCTCTTTTTGATGGAACAATGTTTTACGCATGATATTTGCCATCAGGATTGTAAGAGAACCACACAAGCAAAACCTTTTGAAAATGCTAGTTTAACTGAGTTTACACTTTGTTTCATCTGGATATTTTTTCTTGTTTTTAATTAGTGAAAACTTTAGTGGATCATATATTACTGTATACTTGCCATTATGTAACATCTGCATTTAAAATATTTAAAATGCATCGCCTTATATCTTTATTTCAGTATGACATGACTATGTATTTAAGTATTTTGGTAACTTACTAAGGCAAATTATTGTCATATAAGTGCACCATACAACATTCTGTCAGCATTAATAGAGTTGTCAATTTCATAAAAGAATATTTATACATTACATTTTATAACAAAGTATACTTCACTTATCTGTTGTTCATACACGTTTGATTATTCATATTTTTATACACAGTCATTTTCTCTAATGGCATGCTTTTACCAAAATACAAAATATAGAAGAAATATGAGCTATTACACCTGCATTTCTAGTCATGCATAACGTTTTCTCACTGAGCTGAGGAAATGCTGATAAATTGGGAACTTGAGAATTCCATGTTTCGCAATGCCAAAAACAATTATCTTTTGCACCATCGGTAAAACAATATTGAGGTAGCATTAACAGAATGTTTAATGGGTCGTATGAGACATACTCATGGGTGGAGAGGCTCGGTACAAGATTGATGGCTTATATTGGAAATTTAACACGTAAGTTGTCAACGTCCGATTTAAATTAATGATTTATTTGGCTGTTTTGTTGATTTCAGAACCAGAAACGTATAAAATTCATTACCATTACCCGATTACCAAACTGGACTAACCGATTTCTCGAATAAGTTTGGACTAAATGATATACCTACTTTGCAAACTGTTTGTTTTGTTAAAACTTTAGTGAGTCAGGCATCAGCGGATAGTCTGAGGTAAAGGGAAATCAATGTTAGTATTTTTAGAGAATAGCTAACTTGTTATATTATATATGCTATATTAAACGTGTTATAAATGTTAAACATAAATCTGCTTTAAAAATAAAATAAACTGGTCAATTGAATAAACTGGTAAGAAATTTAAGTCAGGTTAATTTACAAATTGGGACAACAGCCAAAGCATTAAAATATTTGACTAGTTGTTTTCGAAATGCCAAAAATTACATTTTGAGCAAAGCACTCAATGGCCATATTCTTTCTGATTGTCAGTATGACAAAGGCAGCTGAACAATAACAAGTAATATTGAAGGCGTATGTATCAACATGAGCAAAAGCATACCCCAAAGTCAGGCATGAGACAAAAAAAATGCGGAGTGAGGTAATGTTGTACTTGCAGAGACTTATTATGACTGTTTTAAATTTCATACAATTATATTTCAATTTTCGGTATCCCAAACAATGCAGGAGAGGAAGAAGGATTTGCTGTTGGAAATGCAGAATGTGTGGGTTTTCGTATGTCTGTGGGAACACAGCGAGGAATGGGTAGTGTGGTGTTTTGCACAATGAGCTATAAAGATGGAATGAGAATAGCGGTGATTGTGAAAGAGTTCAGTTTATCAAAGGAGGTTGTCGACAGGATGGCCATAAAAATTGAATACGAGTAACAGCTTTTTACAAATACCCGAACTCTGTATTTAAAATTGCTTTAAAGATTGCTCGTTATAAGCACCAAGTTCAAATTAATAAAATTTGAAAAATCATCCGTTAACCAGAATATGTATATTTGAATAAAAAACAAACTAGTTGATAAATCATTAAAGTCTGAATTGGAAAAATGTTGGCAAAATCTGTTAACTTGAAACTCGGTCGTAATTTGGCTATTAAAGAATCCTTTCCCGCGCATTGACAAACAATGGCGCGTCAACTGTACATTTAACAAAAAGTCAGTACAACATTTCGTGGCTGAAATAAGCACAAAAAACAACTAAAAAATAAATTTAAAAATAACATGAGAAATGTGGCGACTCCTAGGGAATTGGCTTTATTAAATGAGATTGAATGCAGCTTAGCAAAAATAAATTGAATGGTAGCGCAAAGTTTAATCAAGCGTATTTGAAAATAAGTAAGTGATTTCATTTAGAGTATATTTTTATAGCTTACTCTTAGTTGTGTTCCTTTTATCACAGATAAAATACAGATTATGTAGATCACATGATTCATTCAAAGATCACGAAACGAATAAAGTGATAAATGTATAAATTTTTGTAAATCGTAAGTGTTGGCATATAACTAGTTGAACTTAATTGTGCATTATTCAATGAGGCTTCATTTGGCAAATTTACCTTTGCCCACCCTTTTACTACTTGTGCAAAGCAAAAATATTCTTGAAATTGGGGAAATATGTTCATGATCTGGAAAACGCTTTACTTTGCGTTGAATATTTTGCAAAGAATGTAATGTACTACATACATCCATACATATTACTATAGATTCACAAGAATAACAACTCACGATAATATTGCGCTTTATGTAAGCGTTTATATACCGTATGTGCATATAACTCCTTAGTGCTTCGCATTATGACACAACATGCAACTTTCGTACACGTGTATGATATTTTTGGAGCAGGGTACTACGATTTTATACAAAATATGTGCTTGTAGTCTTATCTGAATTGAAAGATTATTGTCTCATTTTACCATTTGCTTGCATGCTAATCAATAGTTAAAGTTCATCCACGTGACGCATATGCCAATTATAATAGGCCTCGTGTCCAACTCAAGAGGCTTCGATTTGTATTAGAAGTTTGAATAATTGATGATGCTACTAAAATTCAATACATTAACGGCTAATTTGTCTACTTACATACCTGCAAAAATATTTTCTGTCCACCAAAATGACTACTTTTGCACGCTATTTTATTTTAACTTTTAGAAAAAATATGATACTGAGTGTAAATTATTCGTCGTTTTAATAGAAAGCTAAAGTAATAATTGTATCCAAATGCTTCATGATTAAGAAAATTCGTGGAAAAAACCATGAATTTTCGAAACCCTCATTTTCCCAATATAAGTTTGGAAAATGCGAAGTTTGTAACAAACGTTTTTCTTTCTGAAAATTTTGACGAAAATAGTGTGAAAAGTTGCAATTTCATAGTGTTAACAAATTTTTTCCTTAAAAAGTCTTTCGTTGAACCTGGGAAAAATTGAGGTAGTTGCTTTTTGTCAAATATGTCTACCAGAATAGAAATGCCATATTTCCCATTGGTATTTGAGCAGATATGGACAGTGCTTTAAAGTAGTTGTTCCAATTTGCGATTGCTTTTGATTCATTAAACTTGATTTTTTATCTAATTTCGGCACTGTAGAATTTTAAACGATGTATATTACTGTTTTCATATTACATTCACAACTGCTTTTCTTATATTCCGGTAACTTAGCTTTAGCACAACTTGAGAAATTAGCACAAGAAAAAAGTTCCATAAAAACTGGCAAAGGAATAGCTTTGACAAACGAACATTTAAATTTAAATAACCTTCAGAATCATTTCAATATGTTTGCATGCCATTTTGCCCTTAATAATTTTAACAACATAAATCTAAAGTTCGACATTGTTCCAGCAATTACCAAGAGGGCAGAAATTAGACCTTTAAATAATTCGTACCCGGACACTTTAAAAGAATTAGACCTGGTCATATTAAAAGATTTAAACCTAGGTTTTATCGATGATTTGGATTTTTACATGTCAAATAATTCGAACCTGGGCATATTAAATCATTCTAACCCGAGTAATCTAAATAATTTTAAAATTGACACTTTTTATGACTTGACACAGGGCATTTTCATCGAATTTTCTCTCCGGCCTACAAAAGTATCCTTATCTTCTTGTTCACGATTTTTGCGTCAGAATAAAATTACCGACATATTCAGCACAATCAAAGCCATGGAATTGCCAGGTAGATGTCTTGTTGATGCCACCCGTGGAAATACTTGAGAGCTCATATTACCCGCCAACCTTCACAATTCCATTGGCAGTGGGTTCTGCAGAACTTTGGGATATTTTACCCTCCACAAGGCCAGCATTCAATATACTTGTAGACTGGAATATGGGTTATCAAGACGATAACATAACTAAATGGTTTGAGCAGTATCTCCCATTTGACTATTTTATATCGAGATTAAGTGCAAACACACAAGTGGGAGGATACGAGGACAGTACACCATTACTCAGCCAGACAGATTTTTTAATTTACAGTTACAATGATAATATTTGGAAAGGAATAAATTGTGAAAAACAGGAAGCACCAGAGCTTGACCTTGATATACCTAAATGCGCTTCTTTTCAGAGCAAACATGCAATTACGGAGATTGCCGAAAATGAGCAGATGTCATTCTGGCTAATCAACGGTTTTGATGAGGTATGTAACTGATTTTCAAATTATTATTGTCTTTAGTTAAGTCTTTTCAATTTTTAGTCATACATATCACACAGATTTCTAAGATGTAAGCTTTTAAATTAGCTACTTTACCAGCATAAATAAAATTCAAATTTCAATAACTTTATAATATTTTTTCAGCACATTTTGGTTACATTTTTCATTAACTTAATTTAAGACCAATTATTTAACAAATTTTTTATCAACCATATTTTTACTTTCTGCTTACACAGAATAATCGTTTCAATCTCTTTATGCCATTTTGTAACCTA
>JAQFZG010000790.1:0-26948 GCA_034695465.1 Entomobrya nicoleti | reverse complement strand
TAAAACAGAATTCGCTAACTGTATAATAATTAGTGTAAACACAAATTTATGGAAATGAAGGAATTCGAGACAATATGAATATCACGTTAATTTTAACAGGCATTCATTCCTTTACACAAAATACATTTTTTCAGCAAAATCAACGAGCACATTGCAAAAAAAATTGTTACCCAACCAAGACAAGATATTCTAAAAATCTATTAAATTGACAAGCAAAACGTTTGTAGTTTTTAAGTTTCTCTTAGCAAATCATGTATTAATATAATTAGCTATTCAGTTCTTCATGACGAACAAGGCCGAAAAACAAGCCAACCTAACAAACAGCAAAAAATCTCCACTCAGTCAGATGAACTGAGCGCAAAGAAATCTAATTTGCATTGTATTTTGTCCTTATCTTCCTTCATTATCAAAAAAACGAGAAAACTTTCTCTTTTTTCATTTAAGACAAGAAGTTTTTAATTAATGAATGACAAATAACACTGAATATATAGAAGTTCTTTCCCATTCAAAAACCAGTGGAGAAGGCGGATCAAGAAGCTCATAAAAACGTGCAGCGTTAAAATTCACTCACCCACACCAACCCAGTCTAATAAAAAAAGGCATTCCAATGGAAAAAAATTCTTGCCATCATTTCATTTGCATTCTTTCAAAAAAATAAAAGAATGTCACATGCTTGCTTCTGTATATTCCAAAAGAGCCCATTTTTTCTATGAAAACAAAAATATTCTAAAATCTCCAAAGACTCTCGAGATGTTTTCACATAAACAGTGGAATAATATAGCGCAAACTAAGGAAAACTTCTCATTAATGTTATATCACCACACATCCTTCCTGTTCCCTTTCTCCTCATAAAAAACCCAAATCATACTTTCACTTCGGATAAAGATATTTAAACAAGTTGGTATCTTATTTCCTTTTTACGGTATAAGCAAACCTATCCTACCTATCGCGATCCTCTTGGTCAGTAGCCACATATTATCCAAATATTTTTATGTTTGTAAATTATAAAATCTAATCTAATTTAGCAATCATAATTCAGCATTATCATGTAACTTTACAACATAATGTAATCAACAGTATACTTGTGTACATTTTATTCTGCAAGGTCAGCACTCACAATAGCACACTTAACTCAAAATTCAATGCTCTCCTACTCGCTCCAATACTTGTTCTAATACTCTTGAAATTTTATGCTTAGGGAAAAACACGATATTAATCGATTTTGAAGTGCTCTTCATTTTGTTTTATAGTTACACATAAAACTTGTATATAAAGTTTCCTACATTTATAACCAATACCTTTAACCATACACCGAAAAATTTCTCAGCGTACTACATGCCCATCATGGCCACTTGCTCACAGGGCACTTCTCATCCATGAATGTTGAATGAATTTGAAAAATATACGCGTTTTGTATATGATGTATATATATATCAGATGTAAAAGTTATGTATTTTAACCATATGTCAATTATTTTATGCATGGTCGGGCTTAACGGTGTAGGTAAACCTTTCCTCTAATATATTTAATGTATGCATGACATGGGCTCGAGTAGATTTAGCTAGTTGGCTTGGCATTGCTTGTTTTCTGTGGATTTTCTGTATTGCCGCTGATCAAAGGAAAACGCAGACAGGCAGGTGTAGTGTAAGCATACCAATATTGGAATTTTTCGGTGAAAACTAAAACTGTGGCTACAACAAGCCAAACCACACACACTAGACTTATTTTTTGGAGCGGAATGGGATAATCCTCTTCAAGTATTTTTACTGGCCTGTAAAATACATGCATGTCTGTCCTGGAACTTTTACTTGTATATCAAAATACCTATATTTACCGGATAATATATTTTAAAACATGAAGTACTTGTAAAGTAGGCTAAAATGAAAATATTTATCGATTAGCCAAGTAAAAAAATTACACCTAATGTCAAGTCAATTCTTTTCAAATCAGCTAAAGGACGATGATTACGCAGACAAATACAATGAATGTTCGTTTTTGTATAAATTTTAACGAGAGACGTGAAGGAAATAGGTGAAAAAAGTTTTTTTTTGAAAAGGTTAAGACAATTAAATAGTAAAGCTTGAATAAATTGAGTAAGAGAAAACGTATTAAAGCTGGCAAGTAAAGGTGTTACAAACAAAAAATACGGTTAACCATAAAAATAAAAACTGCGAGTAATTTTCATCTTTTTCTCTGGGTCTACACGCAGTTAAGCTTTTTACAACTCTTTTTCTGAATTGATAACATGGTTAGATACTTCAACATTTCGTGTAACAGTTGTGGTGGCTGTTGAATAGATAAATATTTTATCTGAGGGATAATTTTGATCTTCGGAAGTTGAAAAAGGAAAATGGACCACAAGAAAATTTTGTTTTATAATACTAGAAGTTTACTAACTATTATTACAAACATCATCATTACAAAGATTGACCTTTTTATTCTAACCACTTATTTAATTTGTTAGACTGATTTTATTCTTGTAACTTGACGCAAAAGCTTTTGTGCTTGACTACTCAGAAATGATGAATCGAAGAAAAAAACCAAAGGAAAAATTTGAATTTCAATAGAAAAAATAGAATATTGTCCTTGTCTTCATATTTTTGTATGTGTCTTAGTTACAAAAAGTTGTTAAAAATGAACTCCCTCTTTCTGTCTCTATGTTCCACAGAGTCAAAGAATAAAAAATATTCAAAAGGAACCAGAGAACAGACGAAAATAACTGAGACGTCATGAAATGTTGTAAAGAAAAAAGTGAAACAAAGGAAAGTTGTAACTGTAACGGTTTATTGTTACCAGTTTTTAACTACTAACCGTAAAAACTCACAGAGAAATAAAAAGAATTCCAGGAATATACATAAAAAGTAAGGTAAAAAATCGTAAAGGAAAAAATATGATCTGTTGAACAATAAAATGGCATAAGAATAAAAAAAGTATCAAAACAGACGAAAATATCTCAGCCATTCTTTTTCATTCCTTTTAACCCTTTTTTATTGTCACTTTCACTCTACCTATTTTTTCTACTCATGTGATCAAGCTTTATGCTTTGTTTTTCATTTGACATCTCAATTTTTTTTTTCAAGTATGTTGTATAAAAATACCTCGTTATTTTATTTTGATATGTCAACTAAGTGGAAAAAAGCTCCAATAACAAAAAATTAAGAGGAATGACTCTTTTGAGTTTCAAAGAAACAATGCCACTGTATTGCTTACAGTAAGTGTGGGGGACGATATAACACATTTTTTGTAACGATACCGCCATTGCTATATCATTATCGTTATTCCTTTGTAGAAAGTGTGAGAATTTGATACAATGTTTCAATAAGAATTTATGGTGACATGACATTTGAGCTGACGGTGAGAAGTTTCCCTTTGAGAATCATCTTCTGTGATTTTTTTAAGGTAGTTTTGATATATGGCCTCCTCCTTCTGCTCCTTATTTTTTATTGTTTGTAGGGACAATTCACTGTAGAATTTAAATTTAAAGAAAGCGTTTTCTTCAATTTAAAAGAAAATATGAAAGGAATCACGTTGTTTGAAGATGATGATGTGGTGTGGTTTAATAAATTTCATTGTAATAACCTTCACAATTCTTACATGTTCTACTTCGATGCTGATCAATTTTGAACGACTACTTCATTAATTAATTTATCCAGAGGTAGGAATGTCGTCGGTGAATTAACATAATTCGTGTGGGTGGGCTAAAACAAAGTAAATTATTCAATTAGAACGTATTTAAGAGTAATATTTAACTTTGTTGGATGTATCATAACCATTCATATTATTCATAAAAATGGAATTTCGATTGAACAAGAAGGAAATGACTTGTTCTACATGAACACCTTACATTGCTCCCAGAGAAGAACAAGCATATTTACAGCCCATTAATGTCCCCATCTCTCTAACATGCCTCTTTCCTCACCATACCACGAAAGTTACTCTACAGCTTTTGCCTGGCCACCAGCCAAAAAAAAATGGTATTTTTTATGGTTAAGTTGCGTTTTTCTGAGCGACTGAATAAAATAACTAAATGCACGAACGAATGAGAAAGCAGTCATACATGTAATACCAACATATTATCCAAGACTTTTCTTCGAAAAATAATAAAAAATGCAGTACACTTCGTTTCCTCTTCCTAATTTTTTTTCTTGAATGCTTTCTCTCTTATATTTTTGATCATTGGTTTGTTTCTTGGAAAAAAACACTGAGGATTGCATCATTTGGTAAAAAAAACCAAACTCAAGTTTTCCCAGGACATCATTATTAAGTATAGATAGGTCTCTCTGTAGTCATTGACAATTTTACGCACTTTTTCTCCCTAACTGACCACTATCACAAGAGCATCGCTAACTTTCCCCATTTTTCTTAAATGTATCTGTACTTCTGTAAAGCACGAAAAAGTTTTAACAGACTTTTACTCAACTGCAAAAAGAACAACAACAATAAAAAACAACTTTTATTTCTTTTGTGTAGCTTTATTCTTCAATTATTTGCTCTTATCACGTTACCATCATCTTTATTTACATTTCATTGTATTACAAAGCACAAAAAATACCATCGCCACAAAAGGACATGCCATTTTGCTATTTGGGTACACAGAAAGAAGAATGCCCCTGTGTGTTTTGTTCAAGTGGTCACTCACTTGACTGTAAAATGTAAACATGCTTGCGTGGCGTGTGTGCAATCGATATCCAAAAAAAAGGTCCAGAATATCATCACAACTAAACAACTTGGAAAAAAAGCTATTGAAATCTCCGGAAAAGTACTGAAGCGACTTTAATTGCAATTCAGTTAGATAAATAAAAAGGAAGACTCAAATTTGTCTATCAAATTGTTATCAATATTATATTTCTCGTAGAGAAAGTGTTTGCATTTCCGGCTGCCCCTGTCCATGTCCCAGCCCACTAGGTAAACCAAAAAAAAAACCAAAACCGCTCAGCAAACATCAAAAAAGGACGTGCCATACCAAACCAAGTAATGACAGCCCTCTCTGCTTTGTATTTTTAAAGCATTCTTGAAATATTCAAAATGAAACAATTAAAATATACATAGTTGAATGTGCTCTCACACTCTGCAAAATGAAATAGTTTAAACTTTAAAATGTATTGTCGGATCTATTCTTGTAAAATTCATTAATAAACGTACAAATAACCATTCAAATTGATGATAAGTTGATGTCGACTGACTGCAAACTTATTTTGTCTTGCAAGTAGAAATACTATCAATATCGACCAGACCCAAATTCAAATACCTTGCCTGCATGCATATAAATAGGTCGCTATCACTAGTTACTTATAAATGCAAAGGTCTTCATATTATCTCAAACTGATATTTAAAAAAGCTACATATATAGTCCACCCTTCCATCATTGGGTTGAATCAAACATTCCAATAGGCAACTAACTAGCTAAATACTATCCAATATCTAATGCAACACAAAACCAATAAAATGAGGTAGAGCCATAGAACAAGAGCCTACTAATATTCATGACATTGATCCGTTTCATTCGTCATATATTGCAAAATGGACAATGAGTTTGGAGTGAGTGTTCTTATAAATTATTCAATAGCTTTTACTACTATAAACTAATGACTTACCATTACCATTACTCTACTAGCCATTAGACTAGCCTTTAGATAACCTTCCTAAAACAAAAAAAAATAAGGATAAATGGCAAGCTTTTAATTGAAAGCTAACCTATATAACATAGGTACATAGAATGTGTGACGAGCAATAAGTGAAAATTAGTTTTTTCATTGGGTGGAGTCAAGAGGAAATACAAAGGAAGTTTATTACATGCAACCTGTTAGGTACATACATACATATAAACAATGTCATTCATTATACAAAGCTATGTAGATCTTTTAGCTGAACAATAGATATATATGTCATAATCTTGAAATTGTAAATTTTATGGAAATGTTATACAAAGGAATTTTGTTGATTGAAAATGGTAACATGCAAGCGTGAATGACTACAGCCAACCATTCCCTGCTGAGGATGTGTGGGTTTTGTAATTATCCTCCAGCAGAAGGTTTCTTGTATCAACAGCGAGCATGTAATGTTATGTAAAAAGTGGATAAACAAAGAGACAACACAATACAAAATGTGTTTTTGTATTAGGTAGAAGCTTCATTTTCTTATCGATTTTTGTCATTAAAGCCATTGTCCATCTAAAGATTTCCCGTTTTTTCAAGTATTCTTAATGCCAGTTTGGTTTGGCTGGGTTAGTGTGTGATTAAAATCTAAGATAATATGTTGATTTAATGATTTGGTAGCTGTCACTTGAACTTCAAGAAGCTCATTTTCACCTGAGCTGACCTAATGAAATAAACTCATTTTTGTTTAGAAAACCGTTAAATTATAGTAGCTTATATAAATGGAGCGTATTTGATTGAACAGTTCAATCAAATAAATATGTGCATAATCATTAAAGTTTGTGTAACGTCTGCAATATATGTAAGCCACTTCATCATCATAGCATTATTATCCCAACGTGTTTCATATTGTATAATATAATGGGATTTAAATAGCTTAATGACTATAAGGCTGATAATGGAACAAGAAAACACAATAAAATCTATCAACACGCAATATTTGCAATTGATTTCGACTCAAAAGTAAACTATGGTAGATTATTTATGTGGCTCCGGTTGTTTGCTGAACACAAAGAAGTTAAGTGCATTAAATTATTTCAAACATCTTAATTTTCTTTCCTATTAGAGAGTTGAGGAATTGTGAGGACTCACAGGGTAAAGAATACTATAAATAGGTTAAGTTATGCATTTCCGACTGTTCCGAGCGGATGGGTGGCAAATGAATGCAGTATTGTGTTTATTGGAACCGACATTTTTTTCCAGTAAAGTTATAACTCTTATGGGGAAATATTATTTTAATTTTAAATTATCAAGAAAATCAATAGTTTAGTCAATATCCGGTTATATGATTAAATATTTAGATAGATTAGATAATTAAAACTTTCTGCTACATTTTGTTTTTTGTGATTTAAACGCCAAAAACATTTCAAAATGCGCTTCCTGGAAGTCCACGAGATAAGATTTAAATAACTTTAAAAAATTGTAGTTGTCTAACTAAACTGAGGGTCTAAATCAGAATTTGACCCGTGCCACGTGCAAAAATGCATTTTTTCCCTTCAAACAACTAACATCCTAAACAAAAACTGCCAAACTGCGTATTTGCTCTGTTTTCCCTTTTCATTTCTGGCCTGTTGGCATTTTGGCTGTAGAAAACCACCATAAATTCTCTATCCGAGATTTATGCTTTTACGCTTTACCGCACAGATTTTCTTTTCCTCTTTTTTTTGTGCTGATTATGCTACAAACAGCAACTGTGCACACTCTAGTATTTATACTATCCTTTTGCCACTTTACCACTCTGCCAGAATTGACAATGAGACAAAGAAAAAGTTGTTTTTTCCTCCTCTTCCATCCTCCTCCACCCACCACCCGCATTACATGCACACGTACTTTCTCCAAAACAACATTTTCGTAGCAATATGGATAATTTCGGTCTTTGGACAAAATATTTGTTTTTTCCCCAACTTAGCTAAGACCTATGGAATGCTCTCATAGTTGAGAGCCTAGTGAAAAAGTCAAGTCAACTTGATGAAGTGCGTGTGTCTGCAGACCATAACCACAAAACTGTCTCCTTTTCTGCCGACATTGCAGCTTTCAGCTCATTTCAATCTCTGGAAATTAAAAGCAAAGGGGAAAATGGCGACAATGAAGGCGTGGAAAACCTACTTATACTTTTCATGCTTTGTTTGCATTTTCAAACCGTGGTGTGGTGGGGGTTGAACTATTTATTTAATTTTGCATTTTAAATTAATCCTGTAGAGTTGAGCATAGGAATTTATTATGCACACAAAATAAAATCTCTTTCTCTTTTATTAGAAAACCTTAAACAAGAACAAGATATGCCACTTTAATACAAACATACACACAGAAACACACAAAACAACAAATATGAAAAGCAAGCATATTTTTTAAATGTAAATACATAAATACCAGAGAAAGCAGAGAAAATTGTAGTGTAAAATAACTACAAATTATGGTGACAATATATAGCACCATACCACCTTACCTGATTACTTCCTCCAACGGCGCTGGTCTTTCCTTGAAAAAGTCAGAATGATTTTTAGGTTGAGACTCTCTGCCCACCACCGCACCAGATTGGATTGCGATTGTTGGCAAAAAATGTTAACTAACGAAAAATGGAAGAATGCAAAAGAAAACCACAACTCCACTCCAAACAATCCAAATTATTTGTCAAAATTGTTACTATTATTGCTCTTGTCTTGTCTGTTTTCCTTGTAAAAACTTTTATTTGTTCTGAAAGTAAACTTTTTTGTTAAAAAATTAGCAGTTTCTTTAGAAAACTCCAATAAATGTACCAAAACTTTTCTTAAAACATTGCAATTAAACTCACACTATTATATTTCTTCCTTTCGCACAATAACATAACTATACAATAAAGATAATGATACAACAAATATATTAAATGAAATCCCAGAGAAGAATTTATATCTTAAGACAGTTAAACACTCACTCCAAAAAGGTCTCTTTGTGTAAAGCTGGGAAAAAGGAAGAACTCTGCCTCAGCACTTCTCCTCTACTCTAAAAGTCACAAAGTTTCCAACTTGGTGTAAAATAAAAAGAAATATTTTATGAGACATTCCCATTTTCTATTTCGTAAAGCTCATCACAATGACATGGCTGACGCACTCACCAAATAAAAAAAGCCTTTACGTGTAGAACAGCAGTTTAGTATGCAAAAAATTAGTGACCTTCTTTTCACTATTCTTCCCTCCTATCTACCTCTCTTTCTCGTTTTACCTATTTTTCTCTCTGATTAACGGTTATTTGGCTTGTTTTGTAATCAACAGAGAGCTCGAATGCTCAACGCTCTTTTTTTCACCATAAAAATTTCCACCCGTGAAATTATTTATATGATTATTTTCACCATTCGCGCACATAAACTGCAATACAAACAAGTATGTGTATTATACCAGTTAGGTATACAGGTTTGCTCTTGTCTCGTTTACAGAACAAAGACGACTTGTTCTAGTCTCATTGGAAGTTTTTTTAAGCCCAGCAGTTTTCTCCTGCTCCTCTGTGCATTGGATTGTGGTGTGGTGCGAAGAAGAAACTTGAACACAAAGAGAAAAACACAAGTGTAAATGAGTATGGTGGCCGTTGTTGCTGTTGTGGTGGTGGTTGGTAAATGGTGGTTTTAGCAGATGGAATGGAGTAATTAACAGAATTGGTGTACAAAGTATACGCTGCCATGTATGTACGTATATGATTTTACGGGAGATATAGCTTTGGATAAGCTTTCTTTCGGTAAAAGTTATTCGCTCTTATTTTCTACTACTCTTATGCTGCCTGATACATTGAATAATTAAAGAGTGACCAACAAAATGCCAAAGTGTACATTACACAATTTCTCTAAATGCTACAATAAGTGTATTATTAAGCAAAATATATGCGAATGTGGTATAATTTATGCGAATATATACAATGATTTGGGGGAAAAATAGTTTCAAGGTTTAATCTATGTATTACTATATAGTTTTTTTTACAAATGAACAGGCCATGTTTCTATTTTCGTATGCTCATAATGTAATTTGAATAATTTGATTATTCCGTAAATAAAAATATTTTTTACACAAATGATAAGTAAGTGGTCACCACTCAGCCACTCAAGATCACAATCTTCTTCAAAGGAAAAATTGCAATGAATAACTTGCGCATCGAATTTATTTTGCTTTTTGCCAAATATCCATATTTCCTTTGCTTCTGCTAAAAAGGAGCAAATTTATATTGAGGCTATCTTCATGTCTGATGATAACAAAGAAATATGGAAATATGATAATATTTTTACATCCGCAAATAAAAATATTGCAAATGTAAATGCACCCTTTCTTACTACAAAGTTATATGAATAAGATTTTAGATTAAAAAAAATATTGCTATCTAGTTGGTGGTTAAGGGTGACTTTCTTTATTCTTTCCCAAACTACGTCCGGTCCGACAACAATAAAAAAGCAATTGACAAGTTGAAGTATGTGAATGAATGAGAGGAAGGTGAAAGTTCCATGTGAATAACCCATAAAAATGAAGATAAAACGTGTCAATTGTTCAAATAAATTGGAGTACAATGACATCATGCAGAGAGAAACGCCATAAAAAACTTGGTTTGCATCTCAAAAAAATCCGATAAAATATTAAACTTGGTTTGCGTACTGTATGAATGACTGTATTGTATTGGCCCAAGCAATGTGCTGCGTTCATAACATATGTACATACATAACATTATGAATTTGAATATCCTGCGCTGCGCCATGTATTTATATTATGCACTTATCTCTTTCTAATAATCAGTTTTACACACACAAACAAACTTCTGTGTACAAGGCAGAAGAACCCAAAATAATAACCGATTCAGCACGAAAACCTTATAGTCCATGCCCCTATACAAAAGCTTAAATGAACTTTTTGACAAAGTAGCTCGAGAGATAGCAAAATGCCAAAAGAGAGTGACATGAATTGTCAAAAACAAATACCTGCATCATACCCCCGTGCTGCTAACGTACACCTACTTTCTCTACTTGTATTTTGTATATATCTAAATTATACTTTGGCCATCGTCACCATTACCATCATCACCACCTCCACTCCAATACACACACGTCACAACACAACACACACTAACTACTTAACCATTCACCTCCACCACCACCAAAACAACAAGGACAACAGCGTGGAAAAGCACCGTCTATAATATTTTCTGTGACAATACCGATGATGATCTTGATAATGATGATATGATATGAAGATGATTGTATTGTTTAGATTGGATTTTGGCGATGAGTTGAATGAATAAAAAAAACAAGTTTAGATATACTTTCCACTTTATTCTAAACGGTTTGACTAAACGCACGCAGATTTTTGGTCTGTCAGTGTATCCTGCCAAAGCAACCCATGCCAAGGAACTGACAGTCACAAGAGCAGGTAAGCAGGAGTATATGAAACTCTCATGGCATGGTATCATCATGGCATGGCATGCTGCTTTTGTAAAGAAGAAAGCAGACTTGAGTACAAAAAAAACTTTGCTTTTACTTCTAACAACTGTACCATCTCCCTCCACCACTCCATTCCACTTCACTCCATTCCCAGAGAAAAGTCCTAGCGAACGAACCTATGGAAAAAAGCAACAGAGCAGCGGCAGCAGCATTTGTTCAAGTTTTTTTTGGGGCAGGCAGACATTGAGAATTTGAAACACAAGCATACTTACTTTCATGTGTACAACCAACAAAAAAGAAGCCTTTCTTTTTAATACTATAGAACTATACAGTATGTAATGCAATATGAATGTGATGTCAGTAGATAGATGGATAAAAAAAAGAGGGGAAACTAATGGGAAAAAATTTTCGGCTAAAGAAAAAAAATGTATACAAGCCCACAGTACAGCCAGCAATAAGCAAGAAAAAAATGTACTTCTGTCAATATCAAAAATGATTGTAAGAGAGAAATACTCAGGAAAGAGAACTGGAATGTCAACAAATGTGTTGTATGAAATGAATGTGGAGAGAGATATATTCAATAAAAATTGTTTTGGGGGACATGCCATTGCAAACATCCGGACCAATTTTTGGTATTCACTGTCAATTTGTACAATTATTCATTATTTTTAGAGAGAGGCAGAGGGAGTGAATGCACTATATTTTCTCTCTCTTGTATTTTGTAAAGCTGGAAATGTCAACGGTCTTGTTTCATAGTGTATTCTCTTTTTATACTGTAATTTGAAAATAGAAAAAAATAAACTGGACTGTATGCTCCTTCATGCTTTTTATTTTAGTTTTTCGATACTTAACATCCAAACTTGAAAATCCTCTTTTCCCTGTTTTACCATTACCAACCAACAAAGAGAGATATTCCTTTCATTAAATAGAAATACTAGCTTGCTTACATTATGAATGTGCGCGTCTTCGGTCTGTTTTTTGTTGTACTTACGTAATGTATACACACAGGATATACGCAGTTATTGGAGAAATTCAAGTGAAAGTCAGCCAACCAAAACGACCAAAACATGCGAGTGTGACTAAGTCCAAAATATACGGAGAAACAAGACACAACTTTGTTCGCTTCGTCTGATAGTGCTATTCCCTTTGGCTGTTTTTTTCTTTGAGAGATATATTTGTGTATACATAATACACAGACTACCAGCAACACCATTAATAGCCAAAATAATGCAAAAAGTTTACTGCATGTCTAGGAAAAAAATAGTACATTTTTTTACGTCTCAAATTCTCTTACTAAAAGTTTTAGATAACAAAAACTGGACATGGAAGACTCACAAGAACTTCTGGAGAAAGTCACATGCTTTCTCTCTCTTTTCCTTTGCCATACATACCACCACCACTGCCGTGTCGGTTTCCTGTGTATAATCTTTGTTGTGTTTTGTACATCGTACTGTATATTTTATTACTTAACAAGCAGTATAGTAAAAGGATGTGCAGAGGATGGACCTTATAACATGTGTTCATCTTTTTAATGATAAACAAAGAAGGAAATACTAAAAAGATGTATGTATCCATATATTTCAAAGCTAACAATCTAAAAAAAACTTTTGAAAAAAATGCTACCGAATTTGGAATTCATTCATTCGAAAGAATAATTTTTAAGAGAAAAAAATGCGTATTTTATAAAAAAAACATGGCAAAAATATTATACACTGCATGATATACAGAATACAGACAGAGATAGACCGGACAAAAGAGGATTCCGGAAGTGGAGTATCTTTTTTTTTGGTGCATATTCATTTCAGCATGAATTGGGTTGAAAAAATATGATGAGATTCCTCCTGGGCAAACAAAGGAGAAAAAAAAGTGGAGGAAACGCTGTAAAATATAGTAATGCTATTTATGTTGGAAACAGTAATGTAAACAGCTACAATAGTTTCAGGGCATTTATCCATCCATGTATTCTATTTCCATTCATTCATTCATTCATGCAGTCATGTGATTTTTTTATCGGGGAAAGCTGTGTTCCTCCTAAACATTTTTTTTTTTGCGATTGAAACATGACATGAGAATGTGACAGAAGAAAGGAAATAAAAGGAAACTGAGAGAAAATATGCATAAGTGAACAAAATAAATAGAGAGAGAAGAGAATCCATGGAACGATGGGATTTGAGCAAAGTGAGGTATTTGCCGTTTGTGGGGAGTCGGGGGAAAGTTAGTAATGCTATCAATATCATATTATTATTATGTAGAAGAAAGTATTTTTTCTTTGTAATAATAACTTCATGAGAAATTCATTGGAGAAAATAAAGAAAAGGGTTGGTTTAGCAGAGAAGTGGTAGTGGGTGTATATTTATGGTATAGCTCTGTTATTTCTTTTGGTGGTAAGTAAATTATGTAAATAACGTTAAATGACACGATGTGAGTAAGTCAAGTCACACGTAGGAACATGGAAATGTGTAAAGAAAAACAGGAAAAATTGAACACTTTTTTGTGGAATCTGGGTATAAAAAGGCAGCTGAATAAGCAAAAGAATAAAAATAAACTACAAGAAGAATGGTAATATTATGGCAAAGTTTGAAAGGAGGGTTTGCTAATAGTATGTCCGTGTGACAAAGATGATGCCAAACACGTTTTTCAGAAGTGATATGAAAAAAGGAACGGAGATTTAAGGGGGGAAAATGGTTTAATGCTGCGGTAGTTTGTAGTTGGGATATTGGGTTGTATTGCTGTTTTGTGTGATATGAAAAATGACAGTTTAGTAACATCAGCAATTTAAAATTTGACTTGTAAGAGTTTTTCCTTGAATGTAAAAATTAACACGCAAATTAAAGGATGTATGTATGCATACATAATGGTAAAATACAGTAGAGTAATAAAATATTAATCATGTCGCGATTTAAAAGAGATCTCACAAGAAAAGTACTTAATTGGTTGATAAAGTTAACTTGTAACTGTTAAAATACATGTATTTTCATTTAAGTTTACAAATCATAGCAAGGTAGTTTAAATTTAAATAGAATTATGTCAGCAAGCTTTCCACGAAAACACGGATCGGATGGAGATCCCTTAGTCCTACCCTACCATATAAAATAAAATCAGAATTTATGATAGACGCTACATCCACATTGTAAGGCTTAGTTTGGGTTTTGGCATTTAAACATAAATATTATGCCTCCTTTAAACAATTTTCGGAATTATGGAATCATATGTTAATATATGACAGAATTGACAGATCAATCAGTAAACTATGTTGGCGTATTTCTCATCTATTAAACGATTCAACAATTTTTTTATTACACAAATAGATTTTAACACTAAAAATATAATCAGTGGTTCTAAAATACATAGAAAAATTAACAATGCGTTCGTCAAATTTATCCTAAACAAACACTCTTCTGGATCTCAATTTCCTGCTTTCGATTTCTGTCTAGACATCTTTCCAGGTCTCTTTGAGCCTCCGCCACCACCACCGCCCATCCTACCTCCACCTCGACCACCCATCCTTCCCCCTCCTCTACCACCACCACCACCTCCTCGACCTCCCATCCGACCCCCACCTCTACCTCCTCCGCCTGCACCACCCATTCGTCCCCCGCCTCTGCCACCTCCACCACCCATTCTTCCTCCACCTCTGCCACCACCTCCTCCTCTTCCTCCCTTCTTTCCTCCTTCATTACCAAAATTATCCAAACTTTCTCTTGTATTCCACTTGGTCCCACTTTTCTTGCCTCCATACCCATACTTCTCATTTTTACCTTCCCGTCTCCTATTCACCATCGGTTTCTTTCCCCTTGCCCCTGCCTGTCCACCTCCTCTTCCTCCTCCTTTTCTCTCCTCCAAAAAGTCCAAATTGTTTGTCTGTCCCTTTCGGTATTTTTTCACATTCTCATTAAATTCCCTCTTCGCCTTTTGCTTCTCCTGAAGAACGTGTACCTGTGTCTGCTTGGCGACTTTCTTCTGCTCCCGTATTTTTCTCACTTTTTCAGCCTTTTCAGTAGCAACCTGCTTTTTATGCAGGACTTTGGCCACCTTCTGCATGTGACCATCTGATTTCGCCATCTCAGCAAAGTAGTCTTCAGGCCGTTTTGTCGGTACTCCGAGTTCTGCCAGCCTTGGCAAGCATTTCATAATCGCCTGTTGTGCCTGTCTGTAAAAATTTGTTTCCCGGAGGAAATCATTATGAATTGGATCCTCCTCCACAGACTTTAATGAAGGTTGACCTGGGGCTACAGCCCCTGACTTTTTCTTGGCACGTTGTGCATTGATATGCTTGATTTCTCGTTCTCTCCTTGTCTTGTGGTCATCCATTTGAAGAGCCATTTCAGGAGCAAGGGGAGCAGGTCCATTGACAATATCTAATCTTTCTACCCAGCCCAACTGTTTCTTCAATTTAATTTCCTTTAATTTTTGCTCCAAAACAGCAACGTTATTGATTATTAGTGGCTTGTCCTTTGACTTCTCCTTTTCTGACTTTTCCAACACCACCAGCCCCGGTTTCAGATCTCCTCTGGCGAATGCTGCTTGGAGCTCCTCGTCTGAATCCATCATTTCTTCATCATCTTCGTCCTCTGAATACTGGAAGGCGTGTTCATCCTCCATTTCCACCATTTTCATGTTAGTAAATTATCTATTTCGCCTTGTCACCACCTGAAAATTCGAAAAACAGTCCAAATTTGACAAATTGCATACTACACACTTACGCTGCCGTTATGTCAGTCACCAAAACTATTATGAATTATAGCTTACGTTTAAACATCTTGAAATAAAAATAATAATCTGTCTGGGGACTCACCTTGTTTAATCACGATAATTACACAGTTAAGTTGATTTTAATTTGCACTTTTGCACTATTTAAACTAGAAAATCAATTTATTTTCATTTGAAGCAAAACAAACCATGTTCCCCTCAAAACATGTGCATTGGCCAGTTCATAGCTTCACACACATACACAACACAACAACGTGCATTTACAGTGAGAGTTTGAACTCGTACACCTTACCACACAAAATATTACTCTATGACTTTTTAAATCTGAATACTTTTCCTTACAGGCATAAAAATGCTCTTCATCTGAGAACTTTGTTCAGATGCAAAATGTATGCATGTAAACTTTATCACGCACCACCGTCAAAGGAAGATAGTAACTTGACATTTTATTTTTAACGCTGAATTCATGATTTATAATTTATGACTTTTATAAGTAAATAATTAAAGCTCCAGTAAAAAGTTATGAGTGATTGTTTAATTCGATTTCAGTTTCAAAATTTAACAAGCTTTATTATGTAGTAGACAATTACAATTGAATGAAACCATCAGCACCACCTAATAGTGAATGTAATAATTGTGACATATCATCATCATCAGGTTCGCGATCATCTATTAATTGTAATTTCCTGGCATTACTTTGCTCCAGCCATTCATCCCCAATCTCGTCCATCCCAATACTGAATCCATATTCCAAATTCAATTCCTCAAGTTGAGGTAATTGCATGAAACCAAGTCTAAAAACCAACGGGGATATAATTCCAGGCATGGGTGGACGATCATCATCAGGAATTGCATCATGGGGAGTATAATCATTACTACAATCCAGATGTAAACTCTTGAGATATCGAAAATTCCTGATGCCACTCTCACACTGCTTCTGCTCACCAAAGTCCCCCTGACCTTTTTCTATGAAGTTGTCCCAAAGTGTGGGATCTTGCCGAAGTTGAGTAGCCTTTTCCGATGTTATCCCAAGAAGAATGGAATCCATTACAAATTCTTGGTCGTATTTCATGCCCACTATGTTAAGCTTTAGTGACTTGAGTTGAGTCATTTCTTGGAAAAGGTGTCGTAGTTGACTGGTCCATTGTTCAAACGAAGGATTGCGAGACCTAAGGAGTAAGCGAAAGTCGAAATGGACAACCGATGGAAAGGACTGCTTAATGGACGCCATGTATTCGTGGGAAATGGGTCGAAAGTCATGTATAACTAGTGTTTTAACAGTTGGCCAGTTGTTCCATCCGGGATGACACCACATCATTTTTAAGTCTTCTTCGGACATCCTGCATAACTTCAATGTTTGCAAGTGAGTCATAGTGGAAACAAGCTTGCTCATTGTTGGAATATCCAGCGTTCCAATTAATGGTTCACGACTTCCATAAACTTTCAGCATTTTCAGTTTCGGCAAGTACATAGGAGCGGTTGGTTTGGACAAGTTTGGAGTGGTCAAACGTGGTAAAAAACTTTCAGAGTAAATGCGTAAGTTAGTCAATGTGGTCGGTAATGTCCAGTAAAAATTGTCATCTGAAACCGCAACCGGCACCTCTAGTTTAAGTTGTTTCAAATACAAGGCTGCATTCAAGATAGAATTAATGAAAGCGAGAAAGTTCTCGGCTGGAGCCTCATCGCCCATTGTGTAGAAGATATTAATTTCTTGAAGGCACGGAAGTGTCAGGCTGGATGGTACTACTGGACAGCAAGTATGGCTGGAGAAGTATCGTGAAAAGTATACCCTTTTAAATTTCTAACGTTAACACTTACGATGCCTTGTATGTATGCATTTTAAAAACATCTCACCTCCCTCGAGGACCATCGGGCTCACCATCCTTAATGGTCAATTTGACCAATGACGTGATAATGGATTCTTTACTCAAAATATTCTGTAGATACCAAATATCAATTGGGTTCGTCCACGGTTCTTGGATGATAACATTGAGAGCAAATGGCGGTGGAGAAGATCCATCCAGAAAAGATGTGAAAAAATTGAGATATTGCACCATCTTATAGCTTTTGATTCTCCTGTGGCGTGGACGATCATAGTCAGAAGAAATCGGATGAAATAGAGTGAAGCCAAACAATGGTATCTTGCTGCTTAAAAAAGTTTTGTTGGTTTCGTCACACCAAGTCGTGTTGACCAACCGTAATTTTTTTGCTGCATATGAAGAAAGGCTGTTTTCAATGTTGTGGCAATACCAAACAGAGTTAGCAGTGTGACGGAGGAAGTGACGGATTATTTCTTTCCGAATCTTGATGTAGAAATATTTAAGCATAATTAAAAAAGGGCAATGGCCAAATAATAAAAATAGAATAATTTTGTATAAAGGTTACAAGGTAATTTCCAAAGACTTTCTCTTGTAGTTTGGAAATTCGTTCCTGTGCAGCATTTTCTGAGAATGGGGAGAGGAGAAGGGGATCACGGGGAGATTCTACAGGGACTGGTGAGTTATCGTCATCCATCTCTATAGCTTATAAAAAATATGCTCTGTAGTTTAAGTTTATTTGAAAATTTCGAAAATTAATTAGGAGGTATGATCAGCGAGTGGAAGTTATATTTAATACTGAACTAAAATGATGGGATAGATTTTATGCTTATCTTTTATCAAAAGAGTTCTCTGATTTATCATGCAACTTGTCGTAATATCACTGTAAGGTAACTCCATGGTAAAAGTATACACATAGTTAAATGTACCATGTAAAATATGTAGAAGGTAATTGACGGATGGATATGGAGTGGAGACTGGAGAGTGGATTCTGGAGAAAACAAATAGTATTATAAAGTTTAGAACTAAAAATGTCAGTTTTTATTATCATCAATCAATTAAAACTCATTACACATTTATAATTTCCATCGATTTCATCTTTTCCTTCCGAATTATCCATCTTCAAAAAAAATATATTACTGAATTTGACCACTTCTCCATTATAATAATTTAAAAAAAATCCTTTGTCATCGTCTGCCAAGTTGAGTAAAGACCAAAGAACCCAGTATCAAACTATTGTGGGGCATTGTGAGATACCTTGTAGACTATAAAGTTTTCAAATATTTCTGAATGTTCCAAACAAATCAATTAATTTGACATAAAATTGTTCAATTTTTTATTTGATTCATTCTAAATATTTTCGGATTTATAGTATATTGAAAAATGAAATGATCACATCGCTCCGAAAAGCTAACATTTTTGTTTGCAAATCGTTGTTTCCAAAATTGAAAATGTTTTAAAAGTACAATTATGATTTTTTTTACAATACTGAATCTTTTATTCCATCCATCAACATTAGTTAATATACATAATTATGATGCTGAACAAGGTAAGCGCAGCGCATTGTACAAAAACCGGAAGTAAAGTAAAAAATGCAGATGCAGTTTAATATAATCGTGTAGGTGGTCTGGTAATTAGTAACATTTTGTCATAAAAATAGCTTATCAACTTCTGTCGCATAATATTGAGATTGTAACATAACCCAAGTAATCCCAATATTTCCAATCACGAATACATTACGTACGCAATCAATATCAAAATCGTTTCCTTCCATCCTAAATATTCATTACAATTACAACTCATATCATATCACATCCCATATTACACAGCTCAATCAATTCAATAAAAAACTCAATCAATTCTCAGTAAAGCACTTGTTAAGTTCAGCCGAAAATCCTCGTAATTTCCTTCCTTTTTTCACATTTGTTGCTTTTTATATTCCAAGTATCTCTCTACATACAAGTTACTCATTCAAATAAAAAAGGCCCATCTATTTATCCAACTCTGCATCTACCACCACCTACATCACATACATTGAAACATTTTATTCTTTAATTTTATATGAGTGGATTTATATGAGTGTGAATAGAAAAAAATGTATATTTCTTCTTCTTCTGTTGCATTCTCATTCTCCATTATACCAAAAATGAGAAAAAAGCACAGTTGCAAAATCACATAGTCCTTATATAAGTAAGTACACAAGAGGATGAGATGAGAGTATGGAATATGGAATGGGAAGGACGGCACACAGCACCAGAAGACGACTGCAAAGTAAAGTAACCAAAAAGGTAGTATTTTTCAGTAGTCTAAAATTATTCCTCTATTTTCCTACATAAAAGGCTGATACATTATATGACTCTGTAGAGATGGATAGCAAAATGTTGTATGTGTTAAATTCATAAGAGAAACATTGAGCATTGAACATACCAACTCTACAATACTAACGTCATCATCATCATAATATTGACTTGACTTTACTTCTGTTATTTCCATGCATAATAATATCCTTGTCTACCTTTTCTGTACACCACCAACGGAACATACGATGATACGATATAATACGATACTACGTGAACGTAAGATTTTTTTCTATAATAAAATGTTGTTGGGAATGAGAATAATGATGACTAAATAGATTTTTTACGTGTAAAATGTTTCTTCATCAAAAAGTAAACTAACTTGACTCTCCTGCTGCTTGTGATAGTGATGATGATGTTGGTCTTGTGATTAGTGAATCATTGCCATAAAAGACCAAAAAAACACACACTCACATACGCCAAATAGTACACAGTGTATTGTATCTAGACAAGTGTAGTGGCAAATAGTAAATCCTTTTATTTAATAATAAAAAAACAGACGAAGAAAAATAAAATTAAAAGGTTCATCATCTCATCTCCCTTCCTTCTGCACTGTCATTCATTCTTCTAGCGCTTTGTATTCAGTTTTGTTTTTTGTGCAATAGTAAAAGTATTAAGGTTACAGAAATAAAGTGCAAAGTGTAGTCAGTCAACAGATTTTTGCGCATGGAGAAAAATATAAAAATAATTTAGGTGATTGAAACAAATAAGTAAATATTCTGATCCTTTGTGTTTAACTGTTTAGAAAAATGAAATGGTTGTGTGGAAAAAATATTATGTGAGTTGAGAAATACAAGTGGTGTAGAGGAAGTAGATGATTTTTTGTATATATTTTTTGAGTGTACTGTGTGATGGGTGACTACGTGCAATAAAAATATACAGTGTTTTGTCGTATTTTCGTTAACAATCAAAAAAAATAAGCAATATATAAAAAATATGATAATCAATCAAGAAGAATATCTTGGTCAAGTTTAATTAAACCATTTTTGGGACTTTGGGAGCGTTTAAGTGATTTGGTGAAAGATATTAAACCAATTCATCCTCCTCTGCCTGCCTGTCAAAAAAGAGGATCTAAAGATCTCTGGAAGTCGTACATCATCCAAAAAAGTAATTTTGATACATGATATATTTGTATAACTGTTATGTTATGTGTGTGTACTGTGTACATAATAGTTAGAAAGAAGTAATGGTAAATGATGGTCATTTGAGATTTTCTAAACTTCTTTGTTTTTTTGGGAGTAAATTGACCAGCAAGCAGTATAAGTGTATTAGGAAATGTATTAATGTGAGCTGCTGGAGTCTGGACATGTAAAAGTGGTAATGATTTTGTGTGCAAGGTAGTTATCACATTTTTGTTTGACTCACCATTGCATCGTCATCATTATCGTCATTTTAACCCTATCCTAACTACAATCTTCCTTCCTGACACTGATATAATAAGTTGTGTTAATATATCTCCAACTGTATTGTGTAATGTGTAGATCAGATGTACCACGTAAACGTTAACCAAGAGATTACAATTTGAAATTAATGTAGACATTTTTGCTTTTATGGTCAACCAGTAGTCAGAGAGGAATGCAATGCAATGTAGCATGTAGCTGTTAAAATCGTTAAAATGGACATCGACATCATACATCATTCATAATTAGGCATATAATATGTGTATCTTTGTCAGTTAGTGTTAAATGGACGTAAAAATATGAGTAAGAAAGCAAATAATGTAAGCAGTTAAGTAAAGCAAAAGCAACCATTTTTTTAATCATTTGAAGCATTGCATTGAGTGAGCATCGAGCATAGTAGAATTGTTATCGTGACATTAACCTTTTGGATATTTTTTTATGATTTATCGAGAATTGTAGCGTAGGTGCAAAGACAGAAATAGCTTGAAAATATTTGTGTTGAACTGTCTATCTGACAAGTTGAAAGTTAATTATGTGCGAACAATACATTTATAGAAAATAATTTTTCGAATAAAATCTCTAGGATAAAATCAATTTGTGTTGTGTTGGCGGCGGTAAGATCTATATTAGTAGAAAAGCATGTTTAATAACTCGATAGATTTATACTTGTAGCTATCAATTACGGATGTCAGTATAGGATTGGTACAGATTGGTAATTGGTAGCTATTACTTACTATTACAAACAAAGAACTTATTAAGATCAAGACAATTTGATATGCGTGGGTCGAGTGGTTTGTTGTGTTTGTTTTTCGTTATACTTATGAAGATTAAAGATTCTCAATATTCTGATTTTAAACGATTCAAGAGTCAAGTATGGGATAGTCAAGTTGATTTGATAGTGGTGTTCGGTGTTGGTAAATTAAAAATTCCTTGGTTTCCTAACATTTTCGAAACTTAATTTGCCAAATTTGTTGTATTAAAATAAAGTTTAGTGTAATATTAAGTCTATATAATTTAAATGAAGCTAAAGTAATAGTTTTTAAGGTCGATGAATGGATAAGAATGTTTTGTAAATTACCTATGTAGCTGAAATGAATTGAGACTTGCGACAAGGTCATTTTTGATTGTAGACAAGACGATAAGGGAAAAAATGCAGAGGTTTACCACGCATGCAGGCTTGCATAATGTTACTAATTTAAAATCTTTATATTGTTTGCATTACCAGAATCGCCTGTTTTTGAAGTTGTGAGTAGTAAACTGTGTCGCTGCTACCAACTTTAAATCGAAATTCGTCCATCGTAATTAAGTGACAATCAAGTCATCCAGGAGCAAGAATCACTGCCTCATTTTTTTACTTGAAGCGGGTGCCAGAGGTTTTTTCAGCTTTTAATGATGGGGCTCTTTGGGAACTCCTCGTCGTTTGACCCTATTGTTGGTAAGTGTCTTGGCTAATTATTTAACTCGCCAATCAACCAGACTTTAATAATGACAACTGAATTATCGTTTGATTTTTTTAATAGAAAAATGTACAGCGGAAACTAATACTAAAGAGGACTGGGGTCTGATGCTTGACATTTGTGATAAGGTTGGAACATCACAGGATGCACCTAGAGATTGTTTCAGAGCGATTATGAGAAGATTACGGCATCAAGACCCTCACGTTGTCCTTCTAGCCATAACTGTAAGTCTGTTCTCCAGAATAATCCTTGATTTTGATTGGAAAAAGGAAAAATTAAGAGAAGAGTTTACATAATATTTTAATGTATTACAATTCCAGCTACTTGATACGTGTGTTAGTAATTGCGGTTTGCCTTTTCACCTGGAAATTGCTTCAAGAGAATTTGAACAAGAGTTTCGCAAGTTACTACAAAGGCATCAGGAAAAGACTATAAGGGACAAGTTCCTCTCCTGCTTACAAAAATGGGCTGAGAATGAGTTTAAATCAGACCCATCTTTGGACTTGATTCCTTCACTTTATAATCAGTTGAGATCGAAAGGCTATGATTTTCCTACGGATAGCCCATCTAAGGTACCAATGGTAAGTGGACAGTGATTGTAACTTCATTATTCACCTTTTCTGTTACTTGAACTGTAACTTAGTCTTTCTAATCATGAATATCATTTTTTACAGATGAAAAAATCCAGTGCTCATCACCACCATCATCATCACAAGACCAAGGAGCATTCTGCATCTGTTGCCCAGCAAGAGGAAGCCGATTTAGCGAAAGCGATAGAATTGTCCCTAAAGGAAGCAGGTCAGTCACATCCACATGGGTCCCCTCAGAATAAAAGCCTGTACCCCCAAATGTCTGGTGCGGGAAGTGGAGGAGTACCTAGTGCATCTACAGGAGGAACCACTAAATCAGACAAAGAGCCAAGAAAAGTTAGAGCTTTGTATGATTTCGAAGCGGCTGAGGATAATGAGCTAACATTTTATTCCGGTGAAATAGGTAAGCTGATTTAACTGCTTTATTTTTTTAGAAATTGTCCAAAATGCAGGGGATAGTCTCTTGTAAAACGATTATGATGTTATTCGTCTATTGCAGTGTTTGTCTCCGATGATACTGATCCAAATTGGTGGGAAGGAGAAAACCAGAGAGGTCGTGGCTTGTTTCCTGCTAATTTTGTGACGCCTGACCTTGATGCAGAGCCATCACGTAAGCAATCCCATTTACATCTACACACTACACACGCAGTATTCCCAATGAGAAAAGGTTTATACATAGATTAGATCAATAAATTACACCTATGTTTTTACTGTTTCAGAATACGAGCCTAAAAAGTTAGTTCAGTTTGCTGAAGAAGTAGAAGTCAAATCAATAGAAACGGAACCTGAAATAGTTGAAATCGACGAAGCTAAAATTGACGCGTACGTACCTAAAATTGATTTATTGCATAAATTATTTTAAACTATTTTTGTGACGAAGATAATTTAAAAGTTAATGTTTTATTTATGATTTTAACAGTGTTTTACATATGCTGCACGAAGCTGATCCAACAGGTGAAGTTGCTGATCCTCCAGAACTAGCAGCATTAGAAGGTAAAAATACATTTCTAATTAAAGTTGCAGGATTCGATATAATACTGAAATTAATGTACTATCAAATCGTGTTTTTTGCTGTCATTTTAGAACAAGTTCAACAAATGGGTCCACTAATAGATAATGAACTAGAAAAGATTGATCGTCGACACGCGCAGTTGACACGTCTCGGTGGTGAACTTGTGGAAGCGCTAAATATGTACCATAATCTAATGAGGGATCCTGGTATAACACCTCCCCCAATTAGTCTACCTTACAATATGAAAATGGGTATGGGAATGCCACCCCCAGGTGGAGTCACCTCGCTTCCTAACTTCCATCCTGGAGGTGCCATACAGCATCCGTACAGCCCCGCTCCGTATCCCTACGACATGAACGGTATGGGTTATCATCTTCCTCAGCAGCAGCAGCAACCACCAAATTCAATGATGAGACCGCCAAATCAGCCACCTCACTCTGCTCCTCCGATGACTAATTATAATAACATGCCACAGTATGCTCCTCCCCCACCAACGTCCCAAATGAACGGTATCGGCAGTCCAAATCACTCTCAAGCAGGTCCACAACAAGCACCACCACAGCAGCAACCTAATTCATCACAGGCTCATATTCCAAACAGCCAAGCTCCCATTCCAAATCATCAGCCACCTCAGCAAATGCATCAGCAGAACGTTCCTGGACTTCAAACGCAGTCAATGCCTTCTGTACCAGGGCAAGTTCCATATTCTTCGCCAATGATGATGGCTCCAGGCCAGCAGCATCAGCATCCCAACATGGGTCATCATCAGTCTGGCGTTCCCGGTGCTCCTCCAAATCAGCAGCCAATGACAAGCATGCCACCTAACTCGATGCAGATGCCACCGTAAGTGATTTTTTAAAATTTCAAGTATTTGCTCGACAAATACCCATTCACAAGCTTTAATTAAACTAATCTTGTTCCCTATTTTCCAGTGGAATGCCTCCACAGCAGTATGGACCACCACCACCACAATTTTATCAACATCCTCCAGCTAACGCCCCTGCAATGTAAACAATACTTTTTTTACATTTGACGATGGAAGCTGAAAAATTATGTTTGTTTTACGAAAGACCGTTGGCTTATTTGTTTGGTTAAAAAATATACCGTACGATTCGACAACCAGACATTTTGTTCTTCTGCTTTTTTGGGCAAATTGAATAGACAATTTTTCTGTGGTAGTGTGTGAGTGAAAGTGCGCGCATGTGAGTATAATTCGTCATGCTGATGATAAGGCTGAAAGGTATAAAAAAGGGAGATGATTGTGAAGATGAAGAAAAGCAACTTATATTTAGTCCTTTTTTAAATGCTGTGCTAAAAACTGCATAACAATAGTATAAACTTGTTCGTCGTTTTCATATGAATCAACAAATTATAAAACTATATTACTAATCCATAAAACACTATTGAAAAAATAGTACACACGTAACTTTATAAATCGCCTTGTTGATTGATACTTTTATTCATATATTGAATACACATACTATATTATATCTCTGTCATATATATTAATTAAATACTTTAAGCGCATTCATTTTCAAAGTTATATACCTTATAATTTAGAATTTGTAGTGTATTTACATTAATTTGCATAGTATATTTACTGGTATTACTGTACTGCTGATGTATAATATATACAGAGAGAGACAAAAGAAAAATGTGGAATGCATAAACAATATATTATGTCTGTATGAAGTTTTGTGTAAAATAGTCATCTATATCGTAAATTAAATTATACTGTAACTACAATTATTATTAAAAACAGTTTATACTACAATAATTAATTATAACAAGTTTACTACAAGAAAAAACGACAATGTGATCCTGGTTCTCGGATGAAATATAATTCTTATGCCATTTACGCCTAATATGTTTCTCTGCTTTGTCCATGTTCCTTATTAATTAAGCGTACATTTATTCTTTGCAAGAGAACTCCCCACTACGCCCCTCCTGTAGGAAAAATCAATTTTTCTAGTTAGCTATTGTACCGACTATATATATTGCTACATTATACATTGTGTCAACCGTAAAACGAAAAATAATATAGTAAAAAAATGATGCTCATAAAAAGTAAGTTATTACAAGGGTCCAAATTCGTAAATCATTTTTTTTCTACTAGACTCAAGTCTGAACACATGCATATGTTCATGTTCTACTTCTGCATTTTTGCATCTTCCAGGGGAAGGAAAGGCTGTTTGGAAAAAAAATCGAAAGGAAGGATAATGTGTGTAATTTGGTTCTTGTCCTCGCCTTCCGCTTTTGCAGGAATATAAATGATATATATTTTAATAAAAAATGTCCAGAGTGAGACGTATTCCAAAAATGCAGTGCTGACAGTCTCTACATGTTAGCCGAAATTCATAGATCTGTAACATTGACTAGTAAATATTGTGACGTAAATGGAATGAATTCTCATGGTTGGTTAGATGTATAGCGGCTCTAGCAACTGGCGTCGCATCACTTAATTTCATATGCACTGCTGCTCAGAATAAATCATAGTTCATTATCATCAACCTTACATTTACTTACAACATGTCAATGATAATGAATGACTGCCGAGGAAAAAAA